>OX376056.1:42616827-42677152 GCA_947361185.1 Charanyca ferruginea
TACTTAGTAGTCATTCGAAAAAATTGTGTGGAATCGATTGTTATACACAAAAACCATTGACGAAATTCTCGATATCACAATATTTTTTTTATAAAGAATGTTGGCGGTAGACCACTATTCGCGTGTATACCCTTAGAAATAAGGTTGTAAAGTGATCAACTGCCAACGTTAGCCTAAGTACCCCTAAGAATATAATTTTCTGAGAAGCAATCTTATTATTCAGAGTTAATATCTAATGAAACCTATCATAAATGTTGTCCTTGTAAATCTTTTTGATGTTCACTTGATTCATCGTCGTGTCTAAACTGTCTCTTCCATAACAGAAACAGGATATTTATAAACGTCACAAACATACTTGAAAATGTCGGAAACCTTTCCCCAGTTTATGCACGAGTAATTTTAATATAGTTTATGAAGCCGAGGAAAAAAAGTGCTGGTTTATATAAAATCCTGTAAATGACTAGTCGCTTGCACGGAAATGGAGTTACGTCTCTGTGATAAGTTCAGCTGGAAAATATCTGACCGTGGAAACTAATGTTTTGCACGAGGTGCGAATATTCTGCAAGCAATTTATTGCTGGAATTTTTTTCAAAGTATATAGTATTTTTAGGTTTCCGTACCCAAAGGGTTTAAACGGGACCCTATTACTAAGACTCCACTGTTCGTCTGTTTGTCTGTCTGGCTGTCTGTCACCAGGCTGTATCTCATGAACCGTGATAGCTAGACAGTTGAAATTTTCACAGATGATGTATTTCTGTTGCCCCTATAACAACAAATACAGAATAAAATAAATATTTAAGGGGGCTTTCATACAACAAACGTGATTTTTTGCCGTTTTTTTGCTCGATATCTAATTTTGTATTGTTAGGCATTTTATTATTTTTTGGTCGTGAGGGTACCTGAATACTATAAAAGCGCGAGCTCGATAAGATTCAGGTTCACTTGTTGCTGAGTCGTCATACAGAAAGGGTTTGGTACCTACACTACTTTACAGTGAGTTCGTTCCATATATTGACTTGTGTGTTTATGTATTTGCTGTGATTTATTGTGTACTTGTGTATTTCTTGATATAAATGCTAACGGATATTTGTGTTCGCTCGAGTTATTGAAATATTGTTGGAACTAAGTCTATTTTGGAATAAATTAGTCTTAGGTTGTTTATAATTGTCTTTTCTTTAATGCTTTCCACTTCTGGTTTCTAATATCAGAAGTGGGATTCAACTCATTTGCTCACAATTATTAGCTTTGATACCAACACAAACATCCGTTGACTTCAAATAACAATACTCCGTGAAAAGCTGGTTATGACACCACCTCGCTCTGGCGCTGGGTGTAGCCATCGCAGTGAACCATGACACGTTCCTATGGTTCACGATCGCCTCGCTGTGTGGGTAGGTGTTGCCGTCACAGTGAACTGCGACACGCGTATGGTTCACGATTGCCTCACAATTAAACACTACGCCTTGCTCGCTGTCGCTTCCTGTTTTGTGGTAAAATCGTGTTTGTTCTTCTTAAAGTTGTAACCGCTATTTTGATCAACTATTTTAATGTTAAGTGTACACGTCGTTAAACCGTAAGTACCCTCATCTTTGATTTTATTATGTCGGAACGTTCTTCGCGGTCGAACAAACGAGTTGACAGCTCGTGTAAACGTCGTAGCAGGTCACGTATGGTCAACTCTAATCGTTGTCATGGTGGATTTCGATTCTACGCTCATGTTTTAATCACGGTGAGATCAAACCAATGTTTTTCTCTGATATTGATTTGAGTGTTTATGATGTCTACACGTGGTGCGATGAAGTTGTATCGCGTAATCATTGGGAGGATGGTGAATGTCTTGCTCGCGTAGGTCATTGCCTTAAGGGAAGCCTGTACCCGGCTCAGCGAGTGGGCTAGCACCATGCGTACATGGTTCAATTTAAAATTGAGTTAAATTCCAAATTGAGTTTAAATCGTTGTGCCCACTGTCTGTCGATACTGCGAACATTCCGTGCAATGTTGTGTGTACCGAGTCTGACAAATATTCTATCTGTGCTGAATATGCACGTTCATACGTCCGGCGAGGAATGCTAAATTAACTCCTGAAAGCATAGTGGACTACTTGTCGAGTTTTGTAAAATGTATTGTGCCAAAATCTCATATGTTACCCAGTGCTCAGTGTTTTCAATCGTAACGATAATAATCAGTCCTAACGAAAACCTTTCAATAATTCTAGGAGGGTATTTTCACATGATTATACTACGGTTCGAGCGTGGCGCACCGACGCCGCCTTCCCGGCGCCAGACGGCTTCGATATCGCAGTGCCGTGCCGAGCGCGTTGTGTCGCTGTTGCTAAGGCGATCGGCGCAAGCACCGCGGTCACGTACGCCACTCCTACCGTGTGGTGATAGCGCTTGCTCATGGGCGTATGAGCTACAGCTGGTTCTCGGTTCGCCGTAAGCGAATACAAGGTACCATGGAGAAGAGAATGGACTCCGGATACGTGTGCCACCTACTTTGAAACAGCTCTGTGCCGGTCAGACTTGATGGATCGCGCCGGTGAACCACATGGTGAACGCGATCTGTCTAACCGGGTGAGATCTGACCAATATTTTATTTCTAGCATCGATCTTAGCGTGAAAAATATTAATGGTGGTGTGACGAAGTTGATCGAACAAAACTTCAAATAATTGCAGCGATCATGAACGCCTTTTGTAATTGTTTCTAGCTGATGCTCGTACGTGGTTTACCGAGTAGGCTACAAATGATCGCTCATTATTGAAATTTGTTCAGAAATGTAAGTTGTTCAAATTAAATCTTTTATTTGTGCGTCGTTGTGTCCGCAAAAGATTATTTATGCCCAAACTCACGACGCTATAAACACCACGTCTAATTAAGTTGTTGTCTTATGCTGACTATGCGCACCGTTCATTTTTATTAAAGTTACGTGTAGTAAGATGGTTAAGCGAATAACTTATGGTTCAAAAAGTGATACACGGTATCTGTGACGTACGGGTGTGCGCAGTAATTATCAATCTGACCTAGCGACAACCTACGTCTCCTTTTTAGCCACTTAATGTCTATTCGTAAATTTGATAACCCTTAGTCTGATGAATCTGCCTCATGAATTTATGACTAAAGTACATAATTAACAATTCTAGTAGATCAGAAATCAAATGTGTTAATTGCGGTCAAACGATTGTAATAGTAATGCTAAACCCGTCGGTTCTTTCTGTAAGAAGTTAGGACACAATAATAATTGTTACTGACGCTGTAATTGGCTTTATGTAACTAACTTGGCTTCTTTTGTTCACTCTATGTACAGCTGTTAGTTTTCCATGTTAAATAAATAAATAGTGACCAACCGGTCCCTTGATCTGAGTTTCAAAACAACTGGTCAGGTTAGGCCGAGTCGGTAATAAATCGACATACTAGGTAACTCACCTACCCCTTCTAATATCAAACAAAACAAGTTCATAGGCCTTGCGGGTTTCTTCAGTGTTAAATCGTTCGATTTAACAAACGGGCCAAAGTTCAATACATGGTGGAAAGGCTAGTGATTTCTTGAGAAGTTGAGAACTGTGCGGTATTTTTTGAGAAGTTCCAACCAAACCTCTAATGTCCTTTTATTTCTTTTCTAAGATCTGGTTGCACGTGTGTTGTGTACCCGTGCGAGTGAGTGAGGCATGTACTTGCTATGCTGGCTGATGCAGCCCGGATCCGGTGCGCCCCATAGGCTGGCGCCCTGGAGTACCTGGTTTTGGAGCACGCGTACTGCGTGTGCGCTTCGGGTGCTACCCCGGAGAACACGAACCGCGTGCGCGCTTCGGGTGTTATCCCAGAGGACACGTGCCGCGTGTGCGCTTCGGGTGTTGTCCCGGAACACGCGTGCCTGTATGCGTCCCGACGCGTGAATGTGTATGTGCCCCTGGTGCTGACCCGGAGGACGCGCGCTTGTGTATGCGCCCCGACACGCGCTGTGTACGCGCCTCTGGTGCTGACCCGGCGAACACGTGCTGTGTACGCGCCTCGGATGGTGACCCGGCGAACACGTGCTGTGTACGCGCCTCGGGTGCTGACCCGGCGATCACGTGCTGTGTACGCGCCTCGGGTGGCGAGCCCGTAGGGCGAACCTCACTTGTATGATTTCTATCTGTATGGTGTACCTCACTTGTATGATTCGCTCTGCATGTTGAGAAGCCTCAACACGCGTGATTGCGGTCAGCGTGTTGGGAAGCCTCGACACGTGTGATTGCGGTCAGCGTGTTGGGAAGCCTCGACACGTGGGATTGCGGTCAGCGTGTTGGGAAGCCTCGACACTTATGAATATGGTCTAGGTGTCGGGAAGCTCCACACGTTCGAATACGGTCTGCGCGTGGAATGCACTCGTACGTTTTAATATGGCCTTCGTACGAGTAGGTCTGTTTAGCAGGCCATGTTACAGGATTCGCCGGTGATCGAATAATGAAGTCGACAGGCGAGATTAAGGATACAGGCCTTTGAAAACTAACAGAGATGCCTTGGCTTGGTTATGTTTTGTTTTCTTTTTGAGAACGATGTATGTGTACCACATGAGTCAGAATTGTAAAAGAACGATGAATGAATTGACTGAACGGAGACTAATTGAGTGCAAGCAAAAGAATAGGCAGACGTGTATATCGTCACGTATAGTAACCACTTGTTTCTCATACAGATAGCAATGACATCGCTGGTGAGCCTTCAGGTACCTCTACTGGTGCCTCTGCTGATACCACTGCTGGCGCTGCTGGTACCTCTGCCGGCGCTGCTGGTACCTCTGCTGGCGCTGCTGGTACCTCTGCTGGCGCTGCTGGTACCTCTGCTGGCGCTGCTGGTACCTCTGCTGGCGCTGCTGGTAACACTGCTGGCGCTGCTGGTACCTCTGCTGGCGCTGCTGGTACCACTGCTGGCGCTGCTGGTACCTCTGCTGGCGCTGCTGGTGCCTCTGCAGGCGCTGGTGCCTCTGCAGGCGCTGGTGCCTCTGCAGGCGCTGGTGCCTCTGCAGGCGCTGGTGCCTCTGCAGGCGTTGGTGCCTCTGCAGGCGCTGGTGCCTCTGCAGGCGCTGGTGCCTCTGCAGGCGCTGGTGCCTCTGCAGGCGCTGGTGCCTCTGCAGGCGCTGCGGGTGCTTCTGCTGGTGCTGCTGCTGCTTCTACTGTTAATGCTGGTGCTTCTGCCGGTTCTGCTGGCGCTTCAAGTACAGACGGAACCAATTCAGACGAAGACGGCGATCATACTCTCGCCGTACCTACCAGCGCTTCCGAAGACAGCGTCCCTGGTGCAGCCGAGGACGGTGCACGGTCAGGAGAGGCCGTGTTAGGCATTTTATTATTTTTTGGTCGTGAGGGTACCTGAATACTATAAAAGCGCGAGCTCGATAAGATTCAGGTTCACTTGTTGCTGAGTCGTCATACAGAAAGGGTTTGGTACCTACACTACTTTACAGTGAGTTCGTTCCATATATTGACTTGTGTGTTTATGTATTTGCTGTGATTTATTGTGTACTTGTGTATTTCTTGATATAAATGCTAACGGATATTTGTGTTCGCTCGAGTTATTGAAATATTGTTGGAACTAAGTCTATTTTGGAATAAATTAGTCTTAGGTTGTTTATAATTGTCTTTTCTTTAATGCTTTCCACTTCTGGTTTCTAATAGTATAGATAATAGTACGGAACCCTTCATGCACTTGGCCAGTTTTTTAAATGGTTTTGTGATAATCTGTTTTGCTTTTGAGATCAACATTTTATTGTACACAAGTAGTTTTTATACAAGTTAGTAAGTTAATGTTCATAATTAGAGAATATTTTCAGAATATTCCATTGAAGATAAATACAAATTATATGACAAAAGATTTAGAGAATAGTTGGTCCCTTGTATTATTTAGTTACAGTACATATATTCGGACCTTTTCGTGATTTAGGTATGACATCATTGTATGTTACACCAATCAGTTAATAGGAAATGTGATAAAGGGTTGGGACGTATTATTGATAAAAGCCAATTACAGAATTTTAATTGGTAATCCATGTTACTATCTGATATTATTGTACAGTAACTTGATCTGGTCATTCAAACTCAAACTCAAAATCATTTATTTGAAATAAACCATTTACAGGTACTTTTGAATTATCAGAGTCAGTCAGTCAGAAAGTTGAAGCTAGTTGCTCGTTCCAAACAGTAGGTTTCTATGGAGAAGAACGAGCAAGAAACTCCATGAACACTTTATAAAATCAATAATATGTTACAAATTTCGGTTACATCATTCATATTGAATCTAGGGTACAATGTGAGAACAATGTAACAAGTCGTGTACGTTAAAAGAGGTTTAGATAAAAATATTTACAATTTATGAGTACCTACTATCTATTATTATTATATTCTACTTAGTGTGTAGGTATTGCCCATATGCTATGTTACCTGCTTAATAAAAAAATAATTTATTTATTGTGCTATAAGTTCAAGAAAAAAAGTATTATACAGAATATACAGGTTGACTTAAAATTCACTGTGAATTTTTCAGGGGGTGAAAGTACTCATGTAAGTATAATTACAGATAACTTTTACTATAGGACCAACACGAAAATATGAAAAAATCCGCCTGTTTCCTACAAAATTCACTACAACATGATCAAAATGTATTTAATAATGGATTTTTGAAAGATGCCTTTATAGGTACCATCATTAATTTGAAAGTCAATGATTTATCCTCTTATTGAATATACAGTAGGCATAAGAAAAATATAAACTCAGCAGAGGAAATATGTTTAAAGTAGTTGATCACCGATCTTTCATTTTCAGTTGTAAATAAATACACTTAAAATAAAATCGTAACGATGGAATGTATGTTGAAACATAACGGAGATACTACCGGATAGATTCTAAATATATTACAGGCTATAAATTCATGCTACTAGCGACCTGACCCGGCTTCGCATGGGCCTATAGCCTTCGTCGAAATCCAACACAAAAAGATTTTTTCAATTCGAACCAGTAGATCCTAACAAACTCTTCAGCTTTATAATATTAGTATAGATTTGTTATGGGGGATACATAAGCAATTCGTCTTCGTCTTCGTCTTCGTCAAACCTAGGTCCACTTGAGCGAAGCCATGGCCACAGCTAGTATCATATATTAGATTCCACACACTAACGTAGAATAATGTCCAAGAATCATTAACAGATCTTGACTCAAATGTTATTAATATAATGTTAGCCGGTACACTACCCACAAATTCGGACAAATGTTATGATATTTATCCGAATTTGTGATCAGTGGTCCGAAGTAATAAGTAGGTGACCTATGACAAATTCAGGCTCTCTTTATGTTGCTTGAACAATACGGGCGAGTAATAGGTAAATAAATACTGGTCATCCCATAAGTAAATATAATTGTTTATTTAGATGAATTAATCTTTTTGTCTGGAGGTAGTAGGTAGTGTACGTAATAATTATGTACGACTAGCAGTACCCGCGGTTTTGTTTACGCGACTGTATATTCTTTTGGAGACTGTTCGAAATGAAATGCGTTAATTTTGTTAAGAAAATAATATATTTTCAATTTAAAAAGGAGCACATCGTGCGCCCTTGACCAAGACAATTTTTCTAAGTGAACCGCATAGAGGTAATATCAAATAATGTTGCCAATAATTAACAAAGTGATGTACACTTAAAAACATGAATATTGGCTATGGTTACTAAATAAATTATATGTTCATGACATGGACTTGAACAGAGACAAGTTATGGGAACTTCAATTTTATTTTTCATATTCCTATATAATAATGCTAAAAGAACGTGACCAATGCCGCGGTCACATCTAGTTAGTAGATAGAAAAACCATCACCGTAGACCGTAGACTACATTCGGACTTAAGGTTTCATACAGAAAGTTGTGCCCATTATTCACTAATTTCAGCCGGAGCGTGATTACCTAATATCCGTCTGGTTTGGGTTACCTCGTTGCGTTTCAGTTTTCAGAGCAAAGTTAGTAAAATGTTCAGATAAGCTGTTATAGAGGGGCTGAAATTACAACTAACTCTAAACCCAAATAAGTAACATTGAAACAAAATAGCCTTTGAATATTTTGCTTAAAATTCCAGTTCGCAACGCAATCTCAAAAGCAGATCTAAAAATATTGTATGGAAACAAAGAAAACCCCATTTACATGAGGACACGTAAGTATCTAAGGTTGGATTGTAAGTAGATTCAACGTAAGTAATTCCATACCACTTTTGTATTCAGAAAAATAAACCTCACGAAATATGGGGATGATAAGAGAACGGGACTGGGAGCCCTCTAGTGAACAATAAAACATTTTGCGATAAATTGCACAGTTGTGTAACTTGACATTTACAGTACCACTAAGGCCGGATGGACCAAAATTTCATAATAATCAATTCGGTTTCACCAAAGGGAAATCTACCGTCGACGCGGCACTATCTGTTAGGAAAATTGTTAATTCGTCCGAACATAAATACGTCATTGGGATCTTTCTGGATATCTCAGGGGCTTTCGATAACGCATGGTGGCCTATGCTACTACTTAAGATGAAAACCCGTGGTTGTTACAGAAACATTTATACTCTTGTTTACTCGTACTTTTTAAACGGCTCCGCGAAGCTCAAACTTGGACATCATTCTATGTCGAAGGCTCTAACCATGGGATGTCCTCAAGGTTCAGTTATCAGTCCATATTTATGGAATGTAGGTTTTGATGATTTGCTTGCGATTCCACTTCCTTGCGGTTGTTCATTAACTGGTTACGCGGACGATGGCCTTCTGCTTATTCAGGCAAGTACCCGGGCTGAGCTTGAGAATTTGGCTGACACTTGCCTTCGCTTAATATCTCAGTGGGGCGACCGAAACCGTCTAACCTTTGCACCTCTCAAAACCTATCAACTTATTTTAAAAGGTAATCTTAAATCATGGCCTAGTATTAAATTTAATAACGTTCCCGTTAAAAGAAAACAATCAGTGTGCTACCTTGGTCTGGTCTTAGAGAAAAACTTTTCATTTATTGACCACATAAAAACAGTTGGTGAAAAAGCTAAAAAGAACTTTTATGCCTTGACGAGTATATCTAAAGCCACTTGGGGTCTATCATTTTTAACTTTAAAAACTATTTATGGGGCTACCTATTTGGGATGTATGTGCTACGGGGCACCTGTTTGGGCTGATAGGGCCACCATAGGGGCGGTACGACGTAAATTGCTTCAAAGTCAACGTTTGGCTTTAATATTTTTATGTAAAGCATATAGGACCGTTAGTACTGAAGCCCTTCCGGTTCTAGCAGGCGTGCTTCCAGTCGATCTTGAGGTGCAACGACGTGCTGCAATGTACTATTCCGCGCGAGAGACCATGGACGCAAACTTTTTAACTCAACGTGACCGCGCTAAGATCTCTAGATTATTTAAACCACAGACTGACGTCTGGGAGGAACTTTTATCCGAGTGGCAGTGTAGGTGGGATGATTCTAGCAAGGGCCGTCACCTTCATCAGTTCTTTCCATCCGTTCGTGAGCGGCTGGCCAGGACATGGCTGGAGGTGGACCACTGTGTTGCCCAATTTCTAACAGGACATGGCAACTTTAAAAGTAAATTATTTTCTTTCAAGCTTGTTGCTTCGCCTTTGTGTCAATGTTCTACATCTGACTGTGAATACGAACAATCTGCACATCATATCTTATGGGAGTGTATTCTTTGGCAGAAAGAACGCAATATTATGTTGGATAGTGTACAGGCTACATCCGGTGCAGTTTATTATGCGGACCTTGTGGAAACTAGAACTAATTTCCGTGCGTTCAAGCGTTTTTGCCATACCTATTATTGGAATCAAATTTAATGTAACAGCTCACTTTTTAGGGCCCATTAATTATGTCAATTATAATCCGTGGTGCTTAGCAACTGGGTTTCTCCCAGTTGTAAACGTCCCTTTGTGCCTATTGGCCTAGTTCTGTTCTGTCTCCTGCTTGATTTGGAGGGAAGTGGAAAATATGTTTTTCTTACTCCTCCGCTGTTCTTTTCTGATTAATTTCGTTGCGGGATCCAAGACAGTTGAATCTTTTCTCTGGGACTCGTCGAGCTTCATTGCTCTGGCGCTTTTCTGGTGGTCGCCACTGTTGATTCTGGCTTACAGGAGTTACAGTGGTTAGGGAATAGTGTGGCGGGCTTGTCCCAATATAAAAAAATAAATAAAAAGTAGGTACCACAAAGGCAGGTAAATGTTTTTAATATTTATTTAAATTAATGTTGAATGTCACGATGGCCCAGTGCGTTTGATACCGGCCAAATAACTTTTACAATTCAAATGTACTTTTAAGTTTATTTTGAGGATAATATCGTGAGGAAACCTGGACCTAAAATTAATACAAGTTTGAAATCGCCAATCCGCCTTGAACAGGGTCGTGCTTTCTTTGATTGAGAAGAGATGATTTTTCTGCAATGTGACAATTATAGGCTGATATTATAATTGTATAATTTTAATGCAGAAGCACAACCCGTGGGTGTCGTAGAAGGCGACAGAGGGATATTGACCAGAGAATGGGTAGCAGCGTCCTTCTGAGTACCATAACACCTACTGCGATCGCCAACATGCATCGGCCAAGCATGATGATTACGACTCAATCCCCCTTTGTCCCGGCGTCTAAAGGCTGACATGATGATAATGATGAATGTTGTGTTGTGTTGACATAAATCGTTTTGATATTTAGATATCAAGTACATATTTAAGTAACTTTAGGTTGGCTAATTTGCTGTAGCACACTTCAATACTGAAAACAAACGAAACGAACGTAAACATTAAATAGATTATGTTTTAAAATTCACTGCTTGTTTTGAACACAAAAAAAATCTTTGTTAGAAAATTCGGTGGAGGGAAGTGCAATTTTAAATGAAAACATCAACATTAGAAGGATGTCATTCAAAAAATATCAAACCGACAAGATTTACAAATTTTCAAACAAGTAAACAATTGTTTTGTAAAACACTGGGCACACCGTTAAAGACGTGGGTAGCGGGGATCCATCACATATCACATTCTGTCACCAACCATTGGGTGATCGATCTTTTAAAAAGTTACTTTTATGTCAGTCAGCGCCACTTTGTTGGATTGTGACATGATAATGGATGTTCTCAAAAACATGGAAATATTTCGACAAAAGAAAATATTTACAATTGATGAGCATCAATTCACAAACACAGTGCAGAAAGAGAATAAGCCGAACCTGTGCCCTGACCTTACCTGACCACAATAATCTCACTAATCCATACTATCACATTATCCATACTTTATACTATTTTTAGCCCTGTCTGTTACATTTTCACGATGAAACGGCTGCACTGATTTTAATGAAGAATCATGGCGAGATTCATACATTCATTTGTATAAAAAAAAGTAATTTAGGGGGTTTAAAATATTTTCCAATGTGAATAACACATTACCAGGAGCAGATTGATATACTTAATATATTTTTAAACCCCCGCATAATTAAAATATTACGAAATGAAAATAACACTTTTTCGTTTCATCTCGATGCCCATTTTGTGTTTATAAAAAAAAAGAAAGTGACAAGCGATGTTAAAGGATCTATAAAATTGACAGACAAGTGATGTGACAAGTGTATGGAAAAAAATAATCAATATTTGTGATATTATTTACCCTAAAACGCAATTTCAATGTAAGAACTGCGAAATGGCGAATGTCAGTGTCACTGTTACTGTCTTTCACCGTTTCGTTCTGAAATAATGATCTTTTCGTTAAACTTATTAACTTTTTTTTGCGGGGTTTTAAAAATATTGTAAATGCCTGAAGATATTTTTTAGGTACCCAAGAATATAAGAATTAGAATTTCAGCTTCTCTAAACATCTTAATTTTTTTTGTACAAATCTTGCCATGATTCTTTGGTATAAACATAGCTTGAATCCTGAGGAAAGACAGCGTACTTTTTAATCCGCAACTTCGTCTGCATTCGCGATAACTGACATTCACGCGTACGAAGTACAAACATAATTAACACAAAGCTCGTATTTCATTAGGATGCTAATTACAAGCGGGATAAAAATATTTTCTAATGGATGGTTCGAGTACCTAATCCGTATTCGTACTTTCATTTAATAGAGATACAAGAGTCTACTCCTAGTATGTATGCATTCACAAAGTTTTTCAGACTATTAACAAGCAAAGCTTTCCAGCGTTTTCCATAAACTGGTTTAGTAAATGGAGAGCACCGCAAAGTTGCGTCGAGTCTTGAATATTTATTAACATTATTGGAGCAGTTCTGGGATATTAAATTTCATCGTCACAGTTTTTTATCAGTGGAAGTGAATGAAGCAACAAGTTACTAGATTTTTGTAATTTTATATAATCAGCTTAGTAAAGAATTATTACTCAAAAACGAGTTAGTTGTTTTTAGATCACAGGGTCACCAGATTGTATCAGGGGGCATCAGATTGTAACATAATTAGTAAGTTTACTAGTATTCTTGAGATTCTTATGAAAATGTATACAGGGAAATTGAAGAAATACCCAAAACCTCTTAATCTGGACTTTGTATCATCAGCCTGAATACGACTACGGTCTACGATTTTGATCTCAACTAAATAACGCAGCCAAAAACAATTTGTTATCGTTAATTTGAAGTCTGTAAAATTTACGTAACTACACGCGCGTGTTAGAATAAAAGGAATAAAAGCAACATTAAAAAGCAATTAATAGCTCTACATTAAATACACATACTTATATACTCAAAGAATATTATTATTTTAGAACAGAATAGTGAAATGAAAATACTTTGTTTAGGAAACATATATTTTATTGTAATATTTCAAACTCAAAATCATTTATTTCAATTTAACCATTTACAGATAGTTTTGAATTGTCAGAGTCAGTCAGAAAGTTGAATCTAGTTGCTCGTTCCAAACGGTAGGTTTCTATGGAGAAGAACGAGCAAGAAACTCCATGAACACTCTTTTAAAATCAGTAATATTTTACAAATTTAGGTTACATCATTCATGTCATAACAACTAGGTGTATATAATTTAATATTAAAATTATACATATAACTACACATTTATTGATTAAAATAGCCTTTCATAGTTATCATCATAGTTATACTTATCTATTATTTTCTTCGGGAGCTCCGTACCGATCAACGTTTCGATCAGAAGTGATTCAATGTCTGTGCTGTCTTCTCTGCGCCTCCTATATGGGGGGTGCGAGGAGTCGGTGACGGGGCCGGTTGGGCCCCTTGCCCGAGGTTGCGGGGTCGCGGTCCCTAAAAGTAGGGACCGGGCGTGAGGTTTCCCTCCCCCTTGGGTGAAGGGGGGGGGGGGTCTGTATCACACCTAAGCGCGGGAGGTACGTTCCTCCGCGCTGCTGTAAGTGTGTTTGTGGTATGTAACCGTGGGAGCGCCCTAAGTGTTTCACGGCGCCCGTGCGACCAGACCCCCGCCGGGTGAGATCCCTAGTTACCTAGGGAAGGCCTAGCGAAGGTCGATCAAGCAACGAGGGCGCCGGCTTTGATTGGCGCTTACCCACGGTGAATGCTGACCGCGCGCCGTACAACGTAATCAGAGCGGGCCGATAGCGCTGCACGGCACGGGACGTTGTAGTGTGTGCCGAGCGATTTGATATATGTGTGTACATTGCTCGGTGGGTAATTCTGTGTGTTTACACGAGTGTGCAGTCGTGAATGAGTGGTCCGCTACTCTCGACGCCCAGATTACCTTGGCACGCCGGGGGAGCGGGGTGTCGTGAGTGGTGCGTGTGGAGTCTCGGTGTGTGAGTAGGCCGCGTGTAGGTGTGTGCGGCTTTACTCGGGTGTAAGGTCAGTCCGGTGGTGGTGTCACGTCAGCGACTAGGTCGCGCGGGAACCGCTTGAAGTCGGGCGGCCGCGCGTGCCATGGCGCTATGTCTTTGATGTGCGGCCAATCGGAAGTATCGGCACGCGCGAACATCTTCTTGCAGAGGCTTGTTGTGTGTTCTTCGATGCTCTCGACACGCAGGTCCCTGTGGAGGACGTCGTTCCTCACGTACCGAGGAGCATGGGTGATTTGCCGCAGTGTTAGGTTTTGTTGCACCTGGAGCTTCTTTCTGTGCGTCTCGGCCGTAAGGGCGAGCCAGGCTGGGGCGGCGTAGGTGAGCTGGGGCCGTATGTATGTTTTGTCTCTGCCGTCGGCCGTATGTATGTATCTTTTGCTCTCGTCGCGCCTCCCGCTACGAGTAAAGCTGGGGGTGTCCCAGCTTTACTCGTAGCGGGAGGCGCGACGAGAGCACCGGTCGTAGCATGTGGCGGGTGGTCTTTACCCGCGCGACGGTTTCGCTGACGTGATGGCTCATGGTGAGCCGACAGTCGAGCGTCACGCCGAGGTACTTGGCGGTCCGCTTCCACTCGATGTCGGTCCCCATGAGCTCAAGGTTCGGTGGGTGTAGACGGCCGCGGGCCGTCACGATCATCGCCTGTGTCTTCCCAACGTTCACCGACAGTCTCCAAAAAGTGATTCAATGAAGTCGGAACACTCGCTTTTATAAGCGGCGACAAACAAGTATGATTCATGAACGATGACAAGCAAATGTGATTCATACTTATTTGCTATCCAAAGTTTAAACACACTTTATTCTATTTAAAATGATGTTATTTACTATACTTCTACTGCATTTAATCAGAAATTAATTATTACTTTATATTACAACACGAATTACGTTGTTATATATTAATTACATCGGTATAAATCTAACACGCGCGCACCCATATGATAGCGAATATGATTTAGGTTGTAGGTAGACTAATGTACAGGCACAACTGATTGCAGGCCTTTCGACGGCTGTGTCAGAAAAAATATATTTATATTTTTTGTACTTATGGGAAAAAATATCGAATTTCGTAAAGTCGTAGAACAAATTTTGTTCAGGGTGATGATAGGAAGTGAGGATTAAGTGGTTTTAGGTATTTTTTCAATTACTGTGTATATGTTACAGTCAAAACTCTTGACCAGGTAAAACTTCTATTGACTGGCTTCAGTCAAAGCCCACATTAAGATAAAACGAGTTTGCGTTACAGAAACAAAAATACAGATCGCCCTAGTTATAAAAATCACTACAAAACAAAAGTTTTAAATGGGTCACATAAAAAACCTAGCAACCTAATGGGTTTCCAAGTATTAAGGATAAATCTAAACCGTCACGTACAATGGTCCATCTTAAGGACTAAGTGCGGAAACCAAATGTTCGGGACATAGAACATAGAATCTAAACCGTTCCAAAGTACAATTGACTGATTTTTGTAGTCCAAAAGTAGTTTCGACTTGTTAAGGTGCTAACAAGCGGCTTTTACAGATTTTAAACTAACAAACACGTCAAAGTGTGTAGTGTAAATCATTTGAAAAAAAAAAATAGAACATTCTCATTATCATTTACGAGTAGTATGTCAATATTTTTGATTAAGTTCATATTAAATAGTTTAATTAATTCGTGAAGTTGTGTCTGACGCGGAAAAAACATTGATAATCACACAAAATCTACCAGGTTTATTTAAACAAAACTTTCACTATCTTACAGACAATTTTATTATCTATCTTTTAGTATACGTCTTTTTTTTTAAGTTAAAGAATACTATATTTTATTTAATGTTTTCGGTTAAACTTTGACAGTTTTGAACGCAACGCATACGATTTTCTTGTCGCTCAAGGTCGCCGGGGTATATGAGTTTTGACTGTGACAAATATATGCTACCCGAAATAAATGATATTTTATTATTATTATATGAAGTGCTATATGGTGATTAAAACTAAACAGTTTCTTAAGACCCTCATACAAGATAAATGTCATGGAGGGCTTATGTAGTTGAAATACAAGCTGATTTTCCAGCTAGCCATGTCGTAAACTTCGAATAAGATATACTTTTAATCTTATTAAAATCATTGTTAACAATTCGTTCGTTTCTAAAAGGTTCTCAGCAGCAATGCTTCGTGTATTTTCTTAAAAAACCTTTCATAATATAGTAAGGCAACAAGACATGTCCCTAAGCAGTACACAGCCATTAAAAATTACCTATCCACTTCGTATCTAACATGGTCTTGAGCTAAAAGCATCAAAGGCGTCACGTCTTGTACCCCGACTCGTTTTGTTTACAGTATATAAAAATATTTTTCTTCTTAAATAATAATACAAACGAACATGGTACACTCTTGAGGATTCTTGACAGACGAATGTGATTGCGGTCTGTGAAATAAGTGTAAATGGGTGTCTTTGATATTGAAAACTGTGGAAATATTATTTTATGTTTTTATATGAATATGCTTTCATGGCTTGATGGCCCAGCGGTTAAGGCATTAAGTTATAGACGGGACCTATCATGATATACAGGGTAATTGAAAAAATACCCAAAACCACTTAATCCTCACTTCGTATCATCACCCTGAACAACATTTGTTCTACGACTTTTCAAAATTCGAAACATGTTTTTTCCATACAAAAAATATGTGCCTACATAATATTCGCTATCATGGGTGCGCGCGCGCGCGTAGTATACGTAAATTTTACAGACTTCAAATAAACGAAAACAAATTGTTTTAGGCTACGTTATTTAGTTAAGGTCAAAGTCGTAGAACAAATGTTATTCAGGGTGATGATACGAAGTCCAGATTAAGAGGTTTTGGGTATTTTTTCAATTTCCCTGTATATATTATGACGGGCAGGTGTCCGCAATTCCACGTCTCAGCGCGTATTTTGCATACAGACCTATCGTGCATGAGATGGCGGGTTAGAAACTGGGCAAGCTCAAATGTGACTTGCAATTCATATGTACCTTCTAGGTTTGTCTTGGGAACCACTGACATCGGTGACGGAAAATAAGGAATTATAGGCCAACCAGCATGACTTGTTAAAAGTTAGATAGATAACACATAAAAAAGCAAATGTCTCTTCTTCATACAGAGATTAAGCACTAGCATTTATCAATGCCTATTGCCAATTTTAGCCTTTTTTTATTGGGACATGCCCGCCGCACTATTCCCAAACCACTTATAGTATTCTGTTTAACACAATACCATAGTTACTTTTTATAAGCATGAAATCATTTATCACGATTGATGTTTACATTTTATAATACTTGTTTTTGTAGATTCTTGGAATCTTTTAAATAGAATATATGTACTTACAGTCTTTATGCTCGTCTTGTCTGCGTCCTTTTCTTTACACTGAGTGTCTGTTAATTAATATATATTAAATCACTTTTTATAAATCTGGAAAATAAATAAGGTTTTGCTATGACATGTTTGTCAATGACAGTTGTCAATCTTGACGATTGTCAATATTACTCCTAATAAGTTTACGGCTAACTAACGTAAAACCTCCAAACTGATGTTTACGTAAGCGTGTATGGCTGTATTTTATACTAAACGGCTGGACACCCGCTGATGTATCGGGTGTTCTTTAAAATCCTATTCGCACTAATAAAATAAAAATAACTGGCAGTCTGCAATAATTGAGTCTAGCCGGTACTATAATACCCCGCTTTAGAAGACCAATACGGGCGTTCTAGAAATAGAATTCATACTTGGATTTTTATGAATTTCGGAAGAACGGTCAGAAAAGAAACCTGTCAAAGGAGGCAGTCTAGATCTCGCTGTCGCTTGAGTAACACGCTGATTACTGATACGCTTAACTTACTAAAGTCTACCAGTCTACTAACTGCAAGACTACCGGTCCACAATCAAAAGTCGGTAACGGTCCTGAGTTGTGTCGTCGTGCTGTCACGTGCCGCTGCTCCCAGGGCGGGTCTTACTGATAAGATCCGCGCCGCAAAGCTAGGAGCCGATCGCGGCAGTCTTCTCTTCGGCCGATCCCATTTGCCGGCCAGGCTGTGGATCCTACTAACCTGGAAATCTCTGCCTGAACATAGTGCGTTTAGGTCAGTGCTTATTTTAACTTACTACTGTTTTTGATACTCATCACATTTAAATCTTTCTGTGAGAGCTATTAAATTCAATCGTACAATTCTACATAGCTTTTTATTACATAACTAGTAGAATTGCTACACACTGCATCTCCTGAAAGCCCGAATCAACAGCGGAGACCACCAGAAAAGCTTCGAGGCAATGAAGCTCGATGAGTCCAGGAGGAACGTTACAACTGTCTTGGATCCCGCAACGAAATTAATCAGAAAAGAATAGCGGAAGAGTAAGAAAAACAGAAAAACCAATTTTCCACTACCCTCCAAATCAAGCAGGAGACAGAACAGAACTAGGCCAAAGGGACGACAATTTTAAACTTATATTTTAGTGTTATTGGTCAATGGTTAAGCTATGCTAGCCGCGGTCGGTCTGTGGATGGGTGACCATCCCTCTCACACCGAGTTTCCTCCGTACCTCGGAAAGCACGTAAAGCCTTTGGTCCCGGATGTCATTTGTAGATCTTTGGCAGTCGTTATGGGTAGTCAGAAGCCAGAACGTCTTACAACCAGTCTTACCAAGGGGTATCGTGTTACCCAGTAACTGGGTTGTGGGGGTCCGATAGGCAGTCACTTCATGTAAAACATTGGTATTCAGCTGCATCCAGTTAGACTGGAAGCCGACCTCAATATAGTTGGGAAAAGGCTAGGCAGATGTTGATGATGAATTATATGTTCAGGTTCCAGTAATGTCCAAATATACTTACAAAGTATGTTCACATTGGTACATACCCGGTATTATCAAACCCGCAACCTCGAGAGGTGGGCAACTTGACCACCTATGTATCTAAGTAATTTCATAGCATTGGATCGTCAAACTTATTCATATAAAGTACTACCTTTTGCCTGTGATTTCATTCGCCAAAATGTCGACTGTCGCTTATATAGACGAAGTCGTAGATAAAGTAGGCTGTAGCTTTTCGTGGACTTCAAGGTTAGTCTGTATATCACTAAAATTGGTTTAGTAGTTTAGTCGCGAAAACGTAACAAAACAATTTTGCTTTCACTCATTTTCTCGGGTTCAGTTTACCCAGTTGGATAATACCTTATTATAACATAACTAAACCTAAAGTAGGTATATCTGCTTTTGTTTCAGTGTTGGTCTTAGAACTTTGAATTTGTTTCTCATTAGCAAATTGCGTGGGTATCCGAGAGACGGGAGCTTAGACGTTATCAATTATATAATTTAGACCTTGGATATAATTATAATTATCTGCTTGTTTTGTCAGCTGTTTTGTATTTTGTTGTTTAGAGATTTTTTCTTTCTTTCTTGAAACTGATCATGAATGC
Source organism: Charanyca ferruginea (assembly GCA_947361185.1). Lineage (NCBI taxonomy): Eukaryota > Metazoa > Arthropoda > Insecta > Lepidoptera > Noctuidae > Charanyca > Charanyca ferruginea. The sequence goes on from OX376056.1 coordinate 42,636,056, forward strand.
GTGTTTAAAAAGTATGTATACTTTTTTAGGCCACACTAGAACATTCTTCTGTATCGTGGATGCGTTCATAAACATATACACGCACATACACATACAACCAAACCCAGAACAACTATTTATAGGTCATGCGAGTGTTTGTTTCGTGCGGGAATCGAACCCACGGTACGCAGCCTCAGCCACTGCACTGTAGGCATAGCGGTGATATCAAGAAGAAAATAATTAAAAGCGATTCAAAAGGTTTAGTTTTTATTGTCAGTAATATTATTAAAATCTGTACCTATAGAAATATCTGATGTTTAATTTACTAGTACGTCGGGTATTTTATACGTCTTTTGTCTTTATTAAAATCTTACATGTCATCCCATGCACACATATTTAGCATACGCCATCTTTCTCACTTATACCTCAACAGTTAGGCCATCAAACGTCACATTTTTTTTATATTATATTATTATAGGCTTGCGTTTGACCGCAACTAATTACTCATCACATTCCCAAATACTTAAATATATATTTTTAGGGCTCCATACCACAAAAGGAAAAATAGAAACTTAATCACTTCGTTGTCCGTCTGACCCTTTTTCTTATGGGTGGAGCTATAAGCTGAAATTAATATCAAAGACTCAAGACTTCAATCTCTTGGAGCAGAGTAAACTTCTAAATCAATGCGATCAAAAATGGTTGTATCTTTTGATTGCATTGATTTGCTTGTGATCCATTTATGCTATATTTTGACACTCGCAAGACAATCAAAACTTATAATCCTATTACTGTAAATGTGTAGTAACATCACAAAACAAACCTGCAAAATTATTATTTTATTTGCTATTAAAAACTCATTGTTGTTTTTAAACAAGTTTGTACGGAACCCTACGTGCGCGAGTCCGACTTGCACTTGACCAGTTTTCTTAAATTAAAGTTTAGTTCTATTTTTCTCGAGAAAACTTGTTCCTACTGTGAAAAAAGTAAGAGCAAGTAAGCGCTCAATTGAGTCGCGACGCGGAGCATCTCATCGTGAGTGTTCCTGTCATGAATAAAATATTATACCTTCAGGTAATTTCCTATTTTAAGAGTAACATAATATTAAGCTCGCGGTAACAATTTTGATCAGTATGCTATCTTTTATGAAAATTACTTCTCCTAAACCCCGGGCTAGATCACTTAGTACGCCAAAAACTTGAAAAAAAAAAACAGAATAAAATTAAATCAAAAAACATTAAAAGTATCAATGCTATTGGAGAAAATGTTTAGGCGTCTTTTATTGTTAAAAGTGAAAAAGTACTTATAAAGAGCTTACAGTTGAACGTTTTCAAAAGATTGTACGATACTCTCTCGCTTCAGAGAGCTTTTGTATACCATGAAGTGGAAATCGGATACTTGAAATGAAATGTTGAGTTCTTTCACGTAATATGGCTACGTGCTACGGCGTAGGCATGAACGTAGCCCGCTACGGTCCGCTACGAACTTTTTGTGTTCGTAAAGAACCATTATGATTTTAAACTTGAAAGGTTGGAAATTAAAAATTTGATAAGAAAATCTGCTGATACTATTTTATCTCAAAAATTTAGTTCATAAATTATTGTTCGAAGCTTTCAAACTACTCACAAGAATAACTTACATTGTAAAAAAAAGAATTATTGTTGTGAACAATATGGACATAGCATAGTCCATATTGTTCACAACAATAATTCTTTTTTTTACAATGTAAGTTTAGTCATAGAATGGGACATTGGATAAAATGTCACGACTGAAAGGAATGCTGTCCAGTAAATCACGGTACACTTGAGGCCCGATAAATAATCTCCGGTCGGTATCTCATACATTCCTATCACATTCGCGTCGATTTGTAGGCCTTTCTTATTTCGGACAAAATTGATGGGCTCGTTTGAATATCACAGAAGTTCGACATTCAATATGCTAAGGAATTTATGTCGGTATTTTCTTCAGGGTGGGTTGTTTATTTGACCATGAGTGTAAAATTATTTTATGAGATTGTTCAGCTTTTCGTTTTGTTATATCGAAGAAGGTGATGATTTTGGCAATATTTTGTATATTTGACCGTTAGTTTTGCGGTTAATTTAATTTAAACAATTATTTCTTTTTATTCTTATGCTTGCGTTTACCACCAAGATCAGAGCTTAAGATCATTGATCTTAACCCTTAATTTATCTGTTAGGTCCCAGGGACTCCGCGCGAACTTTCTTTTTGGTCTAAAAACATAATTATCGCGGTTTTTTTTTCGTGCGTCTCAGTACCTTCCTGCAATAGTGTCCCGGACGCAGGGTGAAGAGTATGGGCGTCTGCGCCGCATGTATATATGACTAATTGTGCCCGTGGAGTCCACTGGACTCCATGGGGGTATTTGTGTGACAAATATATTAGTTTGCTGGTTTGTTATATTATCTATCATTTTTGTATGTTATTTTCGTGTTTCAGGCTACGAAATGACTTTACACAGTTGCTCAATCAATCTACTTCCCCCAGAAGCTAAATCGGTAGTATTAAACTGGCTCAAATGTGATGATGAGGAGTCCGACGACGAACATCAAACTACCCCCTACCACAGATGAACAAAATGCCCAACATGAAAAATTGTACAGCGACCAAATAAAATACTGTAATACAATGCCCCAGCCGCCTGAAAAAAAAAAAAGTATACTTATGCCAGACCTGTTCTGGCGTGTGCAGCTAAAGATAGGTAGTAAAAAGGTCTGCACGTTTTTGATTTTTGTATTATCCTGTGCGATTTTTTATTTAGTTTTTAAAATTTGAGTATATTTTAAACTTATTATTGAAGGAAATAGCTTAATATAAGTGTTATTGTATTTAAGTTTCGGGTTAAAAGTTGGCATTGATTTTCGTTTTCTTATTTTTTTGTCTATTAGGATTTTCAATTGTCTACAAGACATTTACAACTAATAACAAAATGTGATATTAAAGCATATAAGTGTAATGTTACTACGTCTAATAAACCATTTTTGAGTACACATTTTGCTTTTATTTGACCAAAATCAATGTTTTTTGCGCAAGGAGTCCCATGGACTCCATGGGGTAAATTAAGTGACTTGGGGTCACCAGGTAAACTAAGGGTTAAGTGATGATGCGGCTACTAGGATAAACCGGTTCACTTGTGCCTTAAAGATACCCAGATTATACTTATCGGGAAAAAGAGAAGCGGGCATTGAATTCTACAGTCTGGCAGTTCGCACAATAAATGCTTCATAATAATCTCTTGTAAATTGTCTTTACCATAATTAAAGGGAAAATTAGGCTTTGAGTACATGCTCGTATCATACCATACCTACCCACATATTTTTTTAATTAGTTAAAAAATTATGAACGAAAAAATATTAAATCATCATTAAAAAACATTTAATTTATAATCCATAGATAAATGAAAGGCTCAGTATCAGTTTACCAAAACAATACGTCAGTATACTTGCAGTTACTTGCAATACTTCAATATTTCCATGTATTGTTCGGGAACTTGGTCTTAGTGGCGTGTAGCTATGGATTCTTCTAATAATGAACCTAGTGAAAGAGGAAAATTAATTAATCACAATTCTATGCTGCTAGTTAGTTAGACACATTGTATTAGTTTTATTATGTATTAGGTACCATAGAGGTATTGGGAGCAAGATTTATTTACGAAAGGTTTTCCCTTTATGATTGGTCGTTTCTTATTGATTTATGAGAAAAAGCGGAATATCATGAAGTTTATTATATAGGTACTAACTTTTCCCGCGAATTTGTCCGCATGCATTTTTAACGGATCTTAGTGTTTTTTAGGGTTCCGTACCTCAAAAGGAAAAAACGGAACCCTTATAGGATCACTTTGTTGTCCGTCTGTCTGTCAAGACCCGTTATCTCGGGAACGCGTAGAGGTATCGTGTTGAAATTAAAACCATATACTCAAATCTACAGTCCCTTAAAGCTGTGAAAATATCAAACTTCTAAATTAGCGTGAAAAAAAAGATATGGCCGTTTATGCCGCAAAAAACGCCGATTTCGACACTCTCAAGGGAATCAAAATTTATAGGGTACTTCCCGTTGATATAGAACTACGAAATTTGGCAAGTAATATCGACTTATACTAGCAGTACAGGAAAAAGTCTGAAAATTATACATTTCTAATTAAATTATAAAAAATATAGTCTTTATTTGAAGTACGTAATCAATCATCGAGATATGCGCGGTTATAATTGTATGCGTGACCAAATCATTCAATTTGAACGGAACCCTCGATGGGCGAGTACGAAGTCAAAAGTCAAATAATTTATTTCAATTAGGCCATAAAAGGCACTTTTGAATGTCATATTATAAAATTTGAATCTAGTTGCCCATTCCAAATGGTAGTTTCCTATAGAGAAGAATGGGCAAGAAACTCTATAAAACTCTTTTTATAAAAAGAAGGTTACAATATTATCATTTAAAAGAATGATAATGTTATTTGTATACGATGTACCTTGTATAAAAATCACTATATTATGGTATGTACAAAGTATCACAAGTAAAAAAATTACAGCTAAGTTATGTACATAGACACACAGTGTTCACATATTTACAATTAATAATACAGTAGACGACTATTTCTTATATTCCAACAAACAAAGAATATAGTGTGTGAGCCAGAGTAATATATTAAGTACAATAAAGAATAATATATATGTAGGATCGTCAGTGAGCAATCGAGGAGGAGTGCCGAGCGGTATAGTACATCGTCAGGACTATAGGCGTTCCCATTATCCCATTATCGATAAACAAGACCTGTAAAAACAATTACACACTATTAGTAAAGAAAACATAATACAAATGGTAATCAGTAACAAGAATAAAGTAAGTTAAAGGTACAGCAACAATACAGTTAATCGAACAGACCATTAAGGTCCACAGTGGCCAAGCCACCCAATGATAAACGAACAAACCCTTAAGGTCTATAGTTCGTACAGTAGCATAAGCCACCCAAATACAAAGTGTATCGCTCGCTAGCAGCAAGCCTATACAGCTATGTGAATATACAGCAGCGCTGTACCAAACCGACAGTATTGTCGGGAGCAGGGACTCTTTACTGAGTCGAATCCGAGGATCGACTGCCATACTTACGGAGTGCACGCTCTTTTATAAGGCGATGCCCCCCACCTTGCAACCTCTCCATACAAGTCTGCCCATGCGCACGGAAGTGCGTCACGCGTTTACTTGATACAAAACACTAAAATGTGCTGAATCTAATAAGATCTGTAATCAAATAACACAATGATAATTGTCATGAATAAACAATAGTGATTTCATAAAGTAATTCGTTTTACATTCAAAGTAATGTGTCAACAATTGTTTTGAATAAAACCATCGATAATAATTATCGAAATAAAGTAACCACAAATCAGTGTGCACACACAATAAATCATGTTTCGAATTAATAGACAATAATTGATAGTAAAATCACATAAATTAACAATAAGCAACACAAATCATAACAAATTTAGTTAACACCCACAATGTGATTAATAAACTGTCTCCGACATATATATATATAAAGTATTAAAAGTCATTTGAATTAGCGATCAGTTCGATTTTGTCTAGACTGTAGATTGCCCTATGGAGCCGGACCAGCATGTTCCCAAGCATTCTTATCTTGGATAGAATCCTCTAACTTATACGACTCGCACTTGTCCAGCTTTTTTAAATAATATAGCACTATAGCAGTTGGGGATTACGTGGCTTTCTAATAACGAAATAATTTTCAGAATAGGACCAGTAGTTCCGGACATTAGAACGTTTAAATAAAAATCATTATCAGAGATAATGTTCAGGTAAATCCCAGAGAATGAATAAACCTACTCTTTGAAGGTTGGCGAGATGTGTATGGCAGCTATAGAAAATCGAGAAGAAAAAACCACACTATGACAAAAATCTTCAGATATATCGTGTCTGCCACGACCTTCGGGTACTTACATTTAAATAAATATGCTAAATGAACTAAATAAGTTTTTATCAACATATTAAATACTAGCTTTTGCCCGTGACTTCGTCCGCGAGAATGTCGGTTATCATGGATGCCCTGGGGTTCAAGCTGTCTTCATACAAAATTTCATAAAAATCGGTTCAGCCCTTTCATCGTGAAAGCTTAACAAACAGAGTGACTCTCGCAGACTTTCGCATTTATAATATTAGTATGAGAATTTATTTGAAGAGCTCGTGGATTATTAAAATCCGAACAGATCGATCGGTCAAAGGTTAAGCCGAGCTTGCTGCGGTCGGTCTGTGGATGGGTGACCATTCATTTCATATCGAGTTCCCTCCGTATCTTGGAAAGCTCGTACAGCCGTTAGTACCGGCTGTCATTCGTATATCTTTGGCAGTTGGTATGGGTAGTCAGAAGCCAGAAAGTCTGACAACCAGTCTTACCAAGGGGTAACTGGGTTGTGGAGGTCTGATAGGCAGTTACTCCATGTGAAACACTGGTATTCAGCTACATCCAGTTAGACTGGAAGCCAAACCGAACATAGTTGGGAAAAGGTTAGGCAGATAATTATGAATTTTATTATATTTAAAAGAAAAACTAAAGAATCACTTCGTCGAAAGACATAATCATGCTCCAAAACATTTATTTAAGGTCACTACCGCACTCCTGTGCTCTCCGCGCGTAAACTCACACAAAGGTATAACTTCTGAATATCCCATCAGTGATACGCACCTCCAATATTTATTAAATGGAGCCCAAAGACATATCTCTAGGGTTCAATTTTTATTATCCGATATCGCATTTCATTTTTCAGATATATTTTTCTGATCGAAACTGGGTGAAAATCGAAAGCATTTTTCACATATTTTTGATATTTAAAAAAGTTTTAGGGTATGTTCAAATTTTTTGTTGTTGAATATTGTAGCCCTTGTCAAGACATGTCTTTTGATATCATAATAAACCACGTAGTCCCAAATACAAGAGCGATGTCGCACGCTCGCTGAAAATTGGGCCTATCCCGAAGCTAAAAAATAACATTTCCAATTTTAAAATGACCACCCGACGACACGGTTGGCGCAGTGGCTCGAGCGATCGACTGCTGCGCAGCGTGTTGCGGGTTCGATTCCCGCCCAGGGTAAACATTTGTGTGATGAGCACTTGTGTTTGCCTTGTGTCTGGGTGTTGTTTATCTATATATGTATGTATTTACAAAAAAAAAAAAAAAAAAATGTATTTGTGTATGTATATCAGCTGTCTGACACCCATAGTACAGGGTCTCCCTAGTTTGGGGTCAGATGGCCGTGTGTGAAAATGTCCCCACATATTATTATTATTATTATTATTATTACCAAAAAACTATACAAGACTAATAAGACTTCAAGTCGGTACATTTATGTGTCAAAAAATTATATTAACCTATATTTTTTTTAAATCGATAACGTATTAGTTTCCTCCGTAGGGTAGGTAGGTAGTTATATAGGCAGGTAAGATCCGTTCCTAGAAATATCTCTTGTGTGCTCGAGTTGAAAAGGAATTATTCATGCAGGTTTGAACAGATTAACCAGCCAGCAATATGTGTGAAAGGCTAACAGCCACAGCTGTAAAAGCAAACAGAGTATGGACCCGTATATATGTACTCGTATATATATAATATAACTTCAGGAACTTTTTCCTTTACCATCTCGAACTAACCCTGCCTGTACACGCCCAGATTATAGATTACATTCTCAGACCAGTTCCACTAGAAACAGAAGTCAGTTTGCAGTTCTTTTTTGTTCTCTAGTGTTTCAAAATTGTAATAATTAACTAATATTAATCTTAAGTTAAAATAAAAAAACACCTATTCAATCATAATAATATATCGTATTAGCATAAAGGAGCAACCTGTATCTCCAAATACATTCCTCAACTACTAGTCTTGAGATAAGCGGTCACTAGTCCGCTTGGTTGCCGATGTTCGCCCGCCAATATTACGTACTACTGTACCTGTAATTTGCTTATACCCTCTTTGAGTAAATATTACCTACCTATGTTTTAGTTTTAGATCATGTAGTCGATGATTTTGATGCACGGTAAAACTCTAATGAGTTTATGTTTGCATCATCTCAAATATGTAATACCTTTATGTAATTTTAATTGGCAAATAAATAAATAAAATAAAAAAAAACCGTTTTTTTTTATTTGTTTTTTTTTTGTGATTTTATTTTTAAATTCGGAAGTGCTGTGCTCTTCTATAAGTGACAAGTTCACTGTAATCTAATTTTAAACTGATTACTGAATAGTCGTTAGAAATAGAGAGTCTTCATTAAATAAATAAATAAATATACATTCATACAATAATATATATAAACTATAGATATCATAACAGTTATGATATTTTTTATCCCGTTTTGTGTTTTCGTGGGATATTTAAGGACTTTGGCTCAATTCTGAAGTATACACAGACGAACTAGAGTGCAGAAGCTGGTATGTATATGGAAATGTCAGGTAAGTACTTCCATCTCATATTCAAGGGCAGCTACTCATCCTTTGCATTATTAAGTGAGCCGTCTTAAAGTTTGACCTACTTACCAATTCATGTTCTTCTCATTACGATCGAACATCTGAAACAAAAGTAAAACAGAATTTATGTGTGCTCCTAAGTAGCTTAACGTATTTAAAGCTGTTATTTTTTCCTATTTACCATAGGTACCTACTGTGCCACTGGCAAACTTTACAATAAGGAAAAATGGGATAAAATTCTATGAAGCAGAATCCCATTTTTACCCAAAATTTATGACATAAATCCCATAATTAAACTTCGTGGCACGAAAGAAGAGGGTTTTACCATAATTTTATGAAAAACTCAATTAAGCGGGGAAGTTATAGAGCACCCAAAAGCACTCATAACCAATGTCCGTTCAGACCCATGTCAAAACCATTGTTGTTAGTTCGCTTTTAAGGGGAAATTCAATATCCCACAAATCTCCATTGATCTTTTACCCGCCACATCTTTTTGTTGCAAACTTGCTTGTGCTGTTTATTCCAGTAACACTCAACAATAGGAATGTTTAGGCCTACTTTGAAAACCTTTGTCGACGGATTCGGCGCGACCTTTATAATTGATTAATGAATTGTTAATTAGGTGCTCCAGATTTGTTGGTACCAAAAATAGAAAGTAGCTGGCAACATTTCAAAATAGTGCACGTTCTTGAAAAATGATGATGAGGTGTGGGGAAAAAGAAGAAAACAGATTTATTGACACGGATTGGCTGCTGTGTTACATATCGCGAGCCATGAACGAAAATTATTATGTAGGTACTTACTTGTAGACTGTTTTGTTAAATATCAATTAATGGCCTACAGACAGTAGTTAGTATTGGCTGTTTACGTATGTGAGATTTTTATTTCTAACGAAACCTCGGAGAAATTGTTTTAAAATAAAAATTAATAACGATAGAACTTTATGTATACCCAGTAAGTAGGTACCTACCTATTATGTTTACCAATCAGTCAGACAGGTTTTTCGATGTTTCGACGTAAAAATATATATGTCATAGTTTATTAATCTATCAATATTTTCTAAAGAGACCATGAATCCAATGAAGCTCTCTACAAGCCTAAAACCTTTTCAAGTAATAACTGTCTGGCCACTAAGAAATAATAATAGTTATATTTTTATTACAAGAGACTTAATGGCCTCTATGTCACACTAAGAGTAAGAGTCGCTTTACACTTATGCGTATACTACACAATCTTGTTTTTATCGTGGGGAAATCCTCCACGGTGTTACATCGTCAGTTGAAGGTGTGGCTGGGGGTCGCGGGACCTGACGATACTTTCGCAACCGACTGGTACCAACCCGCTCCTGCGCGATCTAAGGAGGCCCCTCCTTAGATCGCGGATGGAGCCCCCTCCGCGAGAAGCGTATATAACCCATGATTTGGTATGGTATGGTATATCGGGGTCCTCTACTTGACATCGTATAACGCTAGATCGAAAAATATTTGTTCGAAAACGTTAACTCGATAAATTATGAGCGCGATAGTTCAGTACCTCGATGCATCAAAATCTCGAATAACTATAAGCTCAAATCATCGCGAAGGCCCATTATCTTGAAACATCATTTCTCGAACGATCACCTAATTGATTTACAGAATAGTTTGAAGTTATTTGTTTTTACTTCATGGTACAAAGGCAGATTGAATGCTTTAGACATTCTCTACCAGTACCAGGATGGTGTAGAGATAACAAGGCAATAACAAAAATAAGTAAACTACATAAATGCATAAATATATACATATACGTATACAAATATATTTTATAATTTTGATTTCCAGCATCAGTTTAGATTTATTTCTAACTGACTCCGAGTAAATTAGTAGGTCAAGCGGTTATCAAAACTTAAACTAATTCATTAAAATACTCACCAGGAGTTCGGCAACATTACTGTGCGAAATGTTGGATTTAGAATTCATTATAATTACTATTTTATGTATTCTGTGGTTTTAATGAAAGAATGAAGACTGATATTAATGAAAAGGGAGTCAGTGAAATCATGACGGTTGACAGGATGGAATGTAAGAAGGCAGGAAGATGATGATGAGGTATTCTTTGGTTTCTTACGACAAAAATGTTTATGTTAAGACTTCTACTAACTTCAGTACACCTCATACCTAAGTCTACTTCGGTAACCCTGTCACTGTCGCACAGCTGTCAAACTACAAATACAAGAGAGAGACGGTAACATAACTAAACCAAAGTACCTATATACGTGATAAGTAACTTCATTTATCTCGGACCTAATGTTTATTATTTCTAAGCAGTTTGATGTCAATATAAAAGTAGAACTTAAACGAGATTTTCTGTCCGGTCGTTGCGTATAAATAACATTTTTTACCGCCATAGGGTGTTTCACATCACAGACTTATTTATAGGCTGAAAAGGTTTGCTTTTTTTGTTATAGCAAAAAGATACACAACAGCGGTTTTATAAATAAAAATAACTTATTATAGGTACTTTTACTTATATTATTAATAAAGTAGGTATAGCTACTAGCCCGATGGACCGATGACCTGAAGAGGATAGCCGTTGGTTGTGGCTGGATGTGGATTGCAGAGGACCGGGAAAAATGGCGTCATGGAGGATAAGTCTGTCTAAGGAGTCTAAGGCTTAAGTCTAACAGAATAAAGAAGTCTAAAAGAACCCAAATAAGCTGAAGTGATGTATGTTGATATCTACATTAAAAATAATGTAGTATATTGTTTTAAATCTCGAAAGTGTTGCAAGTTCAATTGTATTGTTTAAATCTTTCCGGCAACGAAATTTGAAATAACTCTCAAGACAAGCTAAGTACAGCGGGATTCATAAGTCGATGATCAATCTCACAAAGCAATAGACTGACACTTCGGTTCGACTTACGACCTTCTTCTAATGAGTAATTTCTATACTATAAGCATACATTGTCTGTAACTGATTCTAGTTCATAATTTCAAGTAATCTAGTAGATGTCACCGTGGCTTAGCGGTTAACATATCGTGGTAAGTGCGCGTCGTGGCGATCCATGAGTTCAAGCCTCACCCGCGCTAGTATTTTTGAAGTTTTAATAATTACTCGTTTAAGTTCGATAATATATTAGTTGTTGTTTCTTTCGTCTTGTTCACATGAATAGTAAAGTTAGTAGGTAGACCACAGAAAACTAAACAGATTATTTCGATTTCTGTAAGGTAGACATAATTATGCATTATGACTCATTCACCTGAATCGAATAGAACGTTGTTGGTTATGTGTTATTGTTAGTGACGTGTGATTACCTATTAGCGGTTATTATAAGTTCAAAATACAAGCAAATATAAATATCGAAGCGAGGGCGAATATTATTGTGCTGCGTAAAAGTGGATTTAATATAATTCAAATTATATCTAACGAAACCGGACTGCGTGTAAGTGTTATGATTTAAATATTATAGTGAATACTAGCTTCTGCCCGCGACTTCGTACGCGGATTCTGGTGCTTATGCCAGCGACAACGGGGTCGGCAAAATCGAAGATCTGAAACGTCTGATGTCGATTTCTAAGAGCCCGGGGACGGGAAAACAACGGGATGCGCGAGATGATTCGAGACGTTCAAAAAGTACAATTTTGAATCATACCTCCGATGGCGGAATATGTGGCGTAGTCAATCATAGGAGTATACGTAAATGAACTCCGTTCCTTATCAACCCAACGAAGGTCGCCATGACCTACGGCTATATCTTGAGACACATCCAATTCTTCAGATGATATCGACATTCTGTTCAGAGTATGTCGAAGTGGATTAAAATTCAAACGTTCGTTGCGCTCTTCTTCTGTCTCTTCATGCCGTACTCCAGCAATTCTTTTTCTCTCACTTTCTAACTGATTATGAATATTTTGTTGTGTGCGTGGACAATCTATGCTATAATACCTATTATAAAGCTGAAGTTTGTTTGTTTGTTTGTTTGGTTGAACGAGCTAATCTGAGGATCTACTGGTTCGAATTAAAAAAATCTTTTTGTGTTGGATAGTCCATTTACAGAGGAAGGCTATACTCCAATGCGAAGCTGGGTCGGGTCGCTAGTGTATGATAATCTCGATCAGCAGTTAGTCGTGCATCCTGTTAGTAGATGTGCGAATACGCTGAAACCTCAAGCGCAATTCTCTATCCGTGAACGTCTCCGACTCGCGAGACAATGTATGACGTTCACGATCAGCGGTCAGTCGCGTATCATATTCTTCACTGGTCTCTAGTGACCTGGATGTAGATGCGCAAATACGCTGAGAACGCAGGCGTGCTTCGCGATCTGAAGAGGTTTCCACGGAGCGAGTTACAGCCTGATGATCTCGAACAGCATCAAGTCTCTCCTGACGCTCTTCGGTAGATTCTTGGGACTTTATGATCCTCAATCTTTTAGCTCCTTTGGAACATTGGGAGAGATTTGACCTCTTTCTAGGCATGGTTATAGTTTTATTATAAAGATACCTGATCAATTAAAATCTAAGTGACTGCTCCCCTGCGTTACCGGGTAGGCTACCGTGTCACGAAGATAAATGGAAAAGGAAATTAAACACCCAAATAACATAAGCCCAAAGGCATATTTATTCGATAAAATAAAAAAAATAATGAGAATTTTGGCCAGTAGAGTCAAATTTTCAATGATATACCATCGTCATCAAAAATCAGTCCTAAACTGTTACCGCCTTCACCACGTGGAGGTACTCCCAGCTTATGTTATTTTATAAGATACATTGAAATTAGTGATAGCTTTGATTTTCACATCAAATGTTTCTGATCTTCGATTTTTATAAGTCAACAGGAAATGCCCATCAGACCAAACAACTTTTGCTAAGACGTCATTCCTATATGTGTCATGGTGTAGCTGGGCTCTTGGAGTTCCACATCAGGTGTTCCAGATCTTCAAATTTATTGTCTCAGCAGAAAATGCTCATCACGTGGAAAAAATTTAGCTATAGTACCATTTTTATATATTCAATGTACAGACACAGTTTTTTTACTGTTTTATTATATGTATAGATAAAAGGACAAGTTTTGAATCATCAGATAACTTTTATCTGATTTTAATGAAGAAAATATTATTATGTCAACCCGTCGTCAAAGATTATCAATATAATTATTTGATCATATAATATTTTTTTCAATATTACATTTATAAATTCATCATGAAGTTGTAAAAAAAAAGACTTAAAGTTTATTTGTTTGGATTGATAATTGTAATTAAAGTTTTGTTTCTAAATTATTATTAGCAACGTAATCAGTTTTAGTAGGTATTTTGCTATGGATGTCTAACAGCATTCCTTTTTTTTTTAAATACTGTGAGTCGGTGGGTTAAGAGATATGAGGAGGAGGGTAGCCTTGCTAGTCGGGAGCGCAGCGGCATGCCGACGTTTATTAAAGAGGCGCAACGACGTCACAATACATGGTGAATGAATATGAAACCAATGGTTTCATAGCAACGGGACATTTTGCTGAGTTATTCGACACGTCATTACTAACTATTATATGAAAACTAATCGTTCGCCGTGCACTCCACACCGAAGGTGTGCTTCACCGCAGCCCAGCTAAAAAACCCTTTTTACAGAAAGACATAAACAGGATCGTTTACGTTTCGCACGAGAATATTTAGACTGACTGGCCACTACTATAATATTTTCTGATGAGAAAACATTTAAACATAGTGAAAAGGGAAGACTCCATTTAAGTATAAATATTATAATGCGTCATTTTAATGTGAATAATTTGTATGGCTAGATTCGCCACGAATACCAGAAATTATCTGGTATTCGCTAGAGACCGACAAGTCGTCTGAATTCGAGGCCCCGACATTGGCTAGAGAGACCGAGAAGTTATCTTTCAACAAGATGGTTGTTCAGCGCATTGGACATTAAAGGTACGGGAGCACTTAAATAATTGCTTCCTTTATCAGCAACCCGTCCTTTAACAGTTGGATCGGCAGACACGGGCCGATCCCTTGGCCCGCCGGTCACCCGACCTGACTCCGCTCGACTTTTACGTGTGGGGTCGGGCCAAGGAACTAGTTTATACGAATGTGGAAATTCAGCGTTTGAAACGATGATACTGGAGATGAAGTTAAAAATAACAACAACAGAAGTGTGAAGACGGGCCCTTGTTGATGTTAGAGACTGCGGCGAACATTTTGAACACGAATAATAAATGATTTCAATCATAATTTTCTTTTAAATAATTCGCCTAAAAAAATTAATTTTCTCCCTCAATTTGGTATGTAGGTCATAATTTCAATAATTGGTGAGCTAACCGCGTAGTTGATACCTCGAAAGAAAGAACAATAACCAGACATGTTTTTAAAAATGTTTTAACAAAAAAAGCACCATCCGTGATTTTTTTTTCATGCCGTCTAAAAACAGATTCCTGAAATCATTAAAAATGTCTTTGACTTTAAATGTCTGTAAAAAAATTGTCTTATCACACAGGTCCACTAATTATGTTCTATTAGATTGTTTACGCTTTATGTTAACCAAATAAAATAAAAAATAAATGACTTATCCTTCAAATTGGCCATTATTTGCAACTAACTGCAATATTTTGGGTTTTGTCAGCAAAAACCATTAAAATTTAGCTAAAAAAAAAATATCACACTTCGGCTAAGACAAGTTCAGTTTAAATGGTTGTAAATAGTCTATACTACCTCTGCTTTACGGCTTTGCATCGATCTACAAATAGAATATTTTGTTTTTTTGTGAACGTGATACTATGACACTTAGACAAGCTGAGATAGAGTTTATTGGCTGAGCAATAGTCGAAAAAGCGGTCTAGGTCATTTTGGAAATTGGCACAGTCAAGTTGATTAGTTATTTTTTTGTATATCTTTAAATCATCCGCATAAAGCAAAAACTTGCAATGTTCAAAACAGTTGTTAATATCGTTTATAAAGAGGATAAATAAGAGTGGCCCTAAAATCGATCCTTGTGGAACCCCTGATGTGACTTGAATATAGTGTGATTCGTAACCATTGATCACAACTTTTTGAGTCCTGTTAGTAACATAAGATACAAACCAACGAAGCAAGTCTCCTCTGATGCCGTTGAATGCAATTTTATTGAGTAACAACTCATGATCTACTTTGTCAAACGCTTTTTGGAAATCGGTGTATACTACATCAATTTGCTGCCTATTGTCTATGGTCTCAAAAAGTTGTGATGTGAAAGTGAGAAGGTTACTAATGCAGGATCTACCTTTTACAAATCCGTGTTGTTCTTTTAATATCACACGACGCATGAAGGGATAAACTTCGTCATGTACAAGTTTTTCAAAAATTTTGGAGAGTGCCGATAATATGGAGATTGGACGATAAGTAGATACGTCGTTCTTAGACCCAGCTTTGTGAATCGGGATAATATTTGCGCGTTTCCAGATCTCAGGGAATACGCCGCTAGAGACACATTTATTAAATAAAATATAAAGAGGAAAGCACAGTGTATTGCACGTATTTTTTAAAAAGATCGTGGGAATGCCGTCAGGCCCAGGGCCTTTGGACGCGTCCACCGACATTAATTCTTTTCGTATTTTGCGTTCAGAAAAAAATAAATTGCAAAGAAGAATATCACTGTCAGGATTTGGGGGTGGCGGTTCCCAAGAAGTAGGATCGAACGTGGAGGGTTCATAAACAGATTGAAAAAACTTTGTGAATAGGTTGCAAGTGCTAATAGGATCATGTGAGGAATGTTGTTGAAAATAAACTGTAGAAGGGATACAATTACTTGTTTTACGCTTAGAAATGTAAGACCAAAATGCTTTAACGTTTGAGGCCACGTTATTTTCAGTTGTGTCCAAGTATTTTTATAGCAGACGTCTGCTTCTTTTTTAAACTTTGCTCGATAAATGGAAAATAATTCGTAGTCACTAATGTTCCCGTATTTTTTCCACTTAACCCAAGCACGAGTTTTGTTCCTATATATGTGCAAAAGAGATCCGGAGAACCAATGAGGGAAAGTACAGTTTTTGGGCTTGCGCAATGGGGTATAAAATTTAATGAATTTATAATTTTTTTCATAAAAAATTGAGACAGCTTCGTCAGGGGTTGTTTTCTCAAGTAAATTATCCCACTCAACGCCCTTTATTTCAGTATTAATCTTATCATAGTCAGATTTGTGGTAGTTTAATTGGTTTGCTCTATTATGTTTTAATGTCACTGTCGGGTTTCTATATGGCAATCGTATGCAAAAGGCGGGATGATAGTTATCAATAGGTAAGAGCGATACGTTAGGAGTGTGGGCTTCTACATGGGTATTGCAGAAAAATAGGTCTAATATGCGGCTATTGTAGTTGATTGCACTATTATATTGGTTCATATCCAGTTGTGAGCAGAAATGTAATAAATGACGGCTGACATTAGAATAGGTGCTATTAGTGGAATACGTCATGTAGTATGAAGAGTTAGTCCAATCGAGCTCAGGCAAGTTAAAATCTCCAGTCAAAACAATACACTCTATAGAGGGATTATCTACGAGATTTGCAAATGAGTTGATGAAAGTAATATAAACATCTTCTTTTGTACTAGGAGGTATATAAGTGGCGCAAACAAGTAGAAATTTGTTATTGTGGGACGGGATTTTAATAATAGTATGTTCCGGTAGAATTAACGGAGGCAACAGTGTAAGAGAAGAGGGGTGTAGGCTTTTTGAAATGGCTATAAGTACACCCCCTCCGTCTTTTTTATTAGTAACTGAACGATTACGATCGCATCTGAAAACAGTATAACGTTGATCAATAAATTCATTCTCTGAAATATCAGGCGTCAGCCAAGTTTCAGTTAAGATAATAATATCATAGGCGTGCGACAAGATATTAATATACAATGTGTTCAGTTTGGTCCTGATCCCTCGGCAGTTTTGGTAGTATATACATAGATCGTTAGCCATTATCAAAATGTGAGATTACGATAGTATTTATGTAAGGTATTAAGGTTGAAAGTTCGGCATTAAGATTTAATAGTAAATGAGGAAATGCTAATACATATAACAAAATAACCACACCGAGCCGGATGCAAATTTTGTAGGTCAAAATAAATAATACGAAGATCAACAGTTGCAAGACCATGCAGTACACACAGTAGACATAATTCAAACTTAACATCAAGTTACCTATCATATAGGAAAGTAAAATCAAGGGTAAACCTACAGGTGACGTGATTACGAATGACACTAAGATCTTATCTGTAAAAAATAAAGAAAAAATCAAGACATATTTAACTGATGCTGGGAGTAGTCCCATGTTGAGATGTCGCTGGCTGAGAATTGGGTTTAATCCTATTATATATTTCATCCTCCGTACGTATGGCGAAAGTAGAAGAGTCTTCAGATTCCTTAACAAGGATAGTAGCGTTCCTGACCCAAACGAACTTAAACTTATTAGTTTTAGCCCCTTTAGAGAGCCGGTATGCGGTTAGAATATTATCACGCATTATCCGCGAAGTAAATTTGACAATAATATTCTTAGGTCGGTTATTTTGTGCGTGTGCGTGGGGTACACGGTGGATTGATATAATATCTTTTGATGTTGTTGAAATATTGACTGCTGACCCAACAGTCTCTAATATGGAAATCAAATTTTCACCACGTTTTTCGGGGATATTCGCAATTTCGATATTGCACGCCCTTGCCTGCTGTTCCAGTGTGTCGATTTTTCTTTCCAGCAAATCAACTGTCGAGACCGCAGAACTACTCAACTTCAATTCAAGATCTTTCAGGCGTTTCGAGTGGTCTATATAGTTGTTGGAATTAAAACCAACCGTGCATTTCAATTTAGACACATCTTGGGAAAGTTCGTCATGTTTTTTATTTAGATCCGATATTTCAGTCTTCATACTTGTATATTCTGTGCGTAATTCTTGAATATCTTTTTGAATTTGAATAGAAGTTGTCGACAATGTATTAAATTCTTCTCTTAGTTTATTAATACTGGTCTTTACGTTATGGAACTCATCAGCCATACCTGTTTGCAGATCTATAATAGACTTCTTTAACTCCGATGATAATGAGTTAATTGCCAGTGTTAATTCACATTCCGGTTGCTTCCGTTTTCTTTGGGTAACGTTAATACCAGGTTCGCTAATCGCCTGGAGGTCAGGGTTCGACTTGCTTTTATGGTCCGGTGAACGTAGCATGGTATATTAGTTGAAAGTCCCGCACTGCGTGTTGTTACAGAGTAGAAGAGCTAATGCTAGTAGTTCAGTTATTCGCCGCAGCGAACTCACGTTCAGGTGGCCGAGTGGCTAAGCCCGTTGCCTCCAACGTACCCGTGCACGGCGTGTCCGCAGGTTCGAACCTCACCACAGGTTTGGCTTTTTCAATTTCTAAAATATTGTTTCTAAGGAGTGTTTAAGATTACTGAGTGAAAGGGACACCGCTCTACAAGTTTCAAGATGGCGCAGATAGTATATGGCACTTCACACAAAATAGAACGAGAGGGCCCGATAAAACAGCGAAATCAATTAAAATAAAATAAAAACTTGAGTTAAAACGCAAATCGACAACACGTCCACCAACAGCTAGCACACGAGAACTGAAGATATTTTGAAGTTATTAACAATAAAAAAGAACAGTCTTTCACTCGACGCAACCGTGTACGAAGTTACATAAAATATCACTCCTATTTAGAATGTGCGGGTGTGCGAAGAAAAAGTAAAATCATTTTATTACGCGTGTAGCATCACTTTAAAGCACAACTTGTTGCAATTATAAAAACATCAGGCGTAGGTAAGTATGGCCCAGACATCTTCCCCCCCGTTGAAAGACTACTTTCAACTTCCTTTCAGTCGTCGTCCGGTGAAGAGGTAGGCAAGAGGCAGATCCGAGTGAGAGGCCTCCTGAAGCAGCCTCTAGTAGTTTGCACGTCTGCGACTCGTGTGATGCCGTCGGTCCCAGGGAACAGGCGGCTGACTCGTCCCATACGCCAACTAAGTGGGGGGACGTTATCCTCCTGGAGAAGCACTAAATCTCCAACTTGCAGGGATGCTGATTTTGTACGCCATTTGGAGCGCTGCTGTAGTTCTGCTACGTACTCCTTTTGCCAGCACTTCCAAAAATGTTGATGTATTTGTTCAAGCTTCATGTAGCGTGTAAGGTTGTTTTGGTTCTCGTGCTCGAGCGATGGACCAGGCAATGCGTTTAGGGCACGCCCTATCAGAAAGTGATCAGGAGTAAGGAAATGGTAATCGTTAGGGGAAGGGGAGAGTGGACATAAAGGTCGGCTATTAAGTACCGCTTCCACTTGCGAGAAAAGAGTACAAATCTCCTCAAACGTTAAATGATTGTTCCCCATAACGCGCTTTAAGTGGTATTTCGCGGATTTAACTCCGGCTTCCCAGATGCCGCCGAAATGTGGAGCATACGTGGGAGAAAACACAAACTTTATGCCTTCATTGGTAGCAAAATTAACTACAGGTTCATGATTCGATTTAAGAAAATTACCTATCTCTTTGGCTGCTGCAACGAAATTGCGGCCATTATCGCAAAATATCTCCGCTGGCTTGCCCCGTCGCGATATAAACCTACGCAAAGTCATGATGAACGCGTCTTTAGACAAATCACTGACGGCTTCCAGGTGCACACATTTATACCGGAAACATACGAATAGACATAAATAAGTTTTAGTCAACCGTGCACCTCGACCCTTTCTATTTAGTGTGAGAAACGGACCAGCGAAGTCAACTCCAACAGTACGAAAGGGAAAATCAGGTGTAATGCGCTGTGCAGGTAAGTTTCCCATCATGGGAGTTAATGTTTTACCTTGTATACGTCTACATCTGACACAGGCATGTACTGTGCGGCGGGCCAAATGCCTACCGTTTATAGGCCACACAGTCTCTCTTACACAGGCTAGCAGCAGCTGCGGACCAGCATGCATATTGTGTAAGTGTTCATATTTAAAATATATTTTGGTAAGCGGATGAGAAGCGTGTAGAAGTATTGGATGTTTTTTAGCATAGTTGTAATTAGACAATTCTATTCTACCACCGACTCTCATTACCTTGTCATCGTCCAGAAAAGGTGAAATTGACAAGAGTGTTGACTTACTACTTAGTGTTTTATTTTTTAACAAAATATTGTACTCTAGAGCAAATGAAGTTTGCTGAGCAATTTTACATAAACTAATGAAAGATGATTCTAATTCACTAACTGTAAATTTACCAAATAATTTATCTTTAGGACATTTATGTCTTAAGTTATGTACAAATCTATTGACATACGCAAATATGCGTCTCACTTTCAAAAAAGACGAAAACTTATCTATTCTTAGAATTTCTGTTTCAGGTTCCTGAATACTAGTGGAAGTGGATTTTATCTCAGGTAAGTCAATTTCATTTATTAATTTATTTAAATGGGGCCAATCAGATTCAGGCTTTATAAGAAACCTTGGACCTGACCACCATAAGTTAAAATTGATGATTTGATCTGGACTCACGCCCCTTGAGATCAGGTCAGCCGGATTCTGATCAGTCGGCACATAGCGCCACGACGAACTATCGGTAAGTTCATTAATTTCGGCTGCCCTATTAGCTACAAATGTTTTTAACTTTGCAGAGTTTCCATTCAACCAACTGAGGACAACGCTAGAATCACACCAATAAATAGTGCGCTTGACCTCATATCGCAGAGAACTGATAACTGTCTTGCACAATTTTGCGGCTAATAGAGCAGCGCAAAGCTCCAGACGCAGTATTGTCGTCAGCCTTATCGGTGCCACCTTAGACTTAGCACACAGTAAGTTTACCCTTACATCACCAGCTAAGTTGTGCGACCGCAGGTACACACATGCACCGTAGGCGACTTGAGAAGCATCACTGAAGGTATGTATTTCTACATGACTAGGAGCTTCGCATAACGTTAAACGAGGGATCTGTAAATCTGATAAGAAATGTAAATTATTAATAAACTTGTTCCAGGTTTCCAGAACATCGGAACTAACTGGCTCATCCCAGTCCCTTTTATTGAGCCATAAGGACTGAAGTAACATTTTAGGTATAATCACACATGGACTTAAAATTCCAAGAGGGTCAAAAATCTTGAATGATGCAGACAGTATCGAACGCTTGGTAGCTACATCATTTTTATTGGGAATCTTAATTGATATTTGAAGAGTATCGGTTTTGGGGTCCCAAATTAATCCTAAAGTATTAGTAGATTCGCTTAAACTAACTTTATCATAATAACCTTACCTGAATCTTTATCTGAATTTACGTAGTTTAAACCCACCTGATTTTAGAGTGTCCGACACCTCGCGTTGAATATATAATAACTCGGACTCATTATTGGATCCAGTGACCAAATCATCGACATAATGGTCGTGTTTAATAATGCTACCTATGAGTTCGTCATTGCAATCCTCTGCCAATACTGACAAACATTTGGTGCTCAAATATGTAGCACTTGCAAGACCATAAGTTACGGTTTTCAAACGTAAAGTTTTGATAGGATTGGACTCGTCACTTCGCCAAAGTATTAATTGTAAATTTCGATCCTTTTCATCTAGTTCAACCATCCTAAAGAATTTTTCAATATCAGCTGTCAAAATATATTTGTACTGACGAGCCCGAATCAAAATAGAAAACATTGAGTCTTGAACATTGGGACCGACCATCTGTAGGTCGTTCAGAGAGAAACCTGAGGAAGTTCGTGCCGATCCATCAAAGACCACACGAGTCTTTGTCGTTTCACTACTTTGTTTGAACACTGCATGATGGCAGAGATAAGAGGATGGAACGGGATTAATAGTCGGACATTCCTCTAAATGGCCTAGCTCTAAGTATTCTTGAATAAAGTTTGAATATTGTAACTTTAATTCTGGATTCTTACGGAAACGTTTTTCTAAATACAACATTCGTTTCTTAGCCATTACGTAAGAATTTCCTAAACAATCTGGAGTATCAATTAGGGGCAGCCTAACACAAAATCTACCCGAATCTAAACGGTAAGTATTACGATAAAAATGGTCTTCACATGCCTGCTCAATTTTGCTAAAATATTGCTTATCTGGAACCTGCTCCAGTTCCCAAAACTGTGTCAATTGAGAATTAATATTGGAATTGTTGCATTCGTCACTATCACTAATTGAAACATGACACCGAATACTTTTAGGTGACGAACGATTCCTTAAACTTGGAGAAATAGGGCCGGCAACGAGCCAACCTAGCCTCGAGCTACGTAGCTTGGGCATGTTGTGACCTAATGCTAGCTGATCACATCCTAATAGGTCCCAAAATAGGTCCGCGCCTATCAAGATGTCTATAGCCGAAGGCTGATTAAAATTAGGATCAGCGAACTGTATGTGACTTGGAATATTTAATTTACTAATATCTATATATTGTTTAGGAATAGCACTTGTTAATTGTTTTAATACATAAAATGACTGTACGACACTATAGTCATTGTTAAATGAATTTAATTAGGCAATGCAACTTTTGTTTACATGTTCTGCTAAGTTGTTGCCTATGCCAATAATGTTTATAGTATTAATGGCACATACCTGTAATGATAACTTGTTCATGAGTCTCTCACTAATGAATGAGGACTGACTTCCACAGTCTAATAAAGCTCGTACTGAAAATTGTTTGTTTGTTTGAGGATTGATAATATTAACCATGGCTGTTGACAAAAGAATGTGATTTACTGTGAAAGTATTACTAATCGAATTATTGACTGATAGCTCAGTTGAATCGCGATCTGTGTTAGTGTTATTGTTGCTGACTGTACTAGCGTTACTTGTACTAGTGTTGTTGGAATTAGGTAAGTGCAAGAGTGAGTTATGCCTGCGCTTGCACTCACGACAGGGACCCATCTTGCAATCACGTGCACGATGCCCAGTTCGTAAACAATTAGTGCATAAGTACAACTTAAATGCTTCATCTCGTCGTTCCTGAATAGTCTTCGCTAGAAAAGTAGGACAGTCGTATATCCAGTGATCACCTTTACAAAGAACGCACTGCTTAGCGACAGAGCCGGTGTTCTGAACTGTAGATGAAAAGGATTTAGTACTACGAGAATTATCATTATTATTTTGGCGTGATTGTGTTGGCTTGAGCACATCAGACTTGTTTTGATACATAGTTTCTAACACATCAGCGCGATCAGTTAAAAACTTGTTAAAGTCCTTTAGAGCGGGGAAATCGGACAAACTTTTACGATGTTCTTCCCACTTCATGGCAGTACGATTATCTAATTTTGGTAAAAGAATTTTAATAATTATCATGTCAAGCAGCTCGTCTTGTTTAGCTAAACTTGACAATGCTCGTAGGTTTTTAGTAACGTGGTCAACGAGAAACCTCAATGACTTGTCTGATTCGCGTTTTTGTTGTTGCTGTGTTGATTCAAAATATAACAATGAGTTGAGGTGTTGATTTATAAGTTGGCGCTTGTTATCATAACGATCGCACAAGAGCTGCCATGCAGTTTTATAGTTAGTTTCACAAATCTCTAAATTAGAAATAATTCGCGCAGCTTCCTTTTCGAGATACGATACTAAATAATGGAACTTATGAATAGGCTTGATACGCTCATTATCATGAATGAGTGACACATAGGTGTCTCGAAACTCTAGCCAGCGGAAATATGCGCCATCAAACTTTGCAATTGCTAAGCTAGATCAATATCAATGTGTGTCAAAGAATCATGGCAGGATTTGTACAAAAAAAAATAAAAATGTTTAGCGAAGTTGAAATTCTAATTTATATACCTACTCTAGGGTACCTAAAGAGTATCTTCAGGCATTTAAAAAATATTTTTAAAACCCCGCAAAAAAATATGGATGTTAAAAGCAAAAACTTTAACGGAAAGCTCATTATTTCAGAACGATACGGCCACTGATAGTAACATTGATACTGACAGCCGCTTTATGGGAAATAATGACACAAATAATGATTAAACAATGTACTTTTTCAACTCCGCCATTATTAAACAACAATTCACATCACTTGTCTGCCTATAATTTGATAGATCCGTTAATGTCACTTGTCACTTTCTTTTTTTTATAAACCCAAAATGGGTGACGATACAAAACGAAAAACTGGTATTTTCATTTAAAAATATTTTAATTTTGCGGGGTCTTAAAAATATGGTTAGTATACCAATCTACTGCTGGTAATGTATTCTCTACATTAGACAACATTTTAAACTCTCTAAATGAATCTCTTTTTTTCGTGTGTGTGTGTGTGTGTGTGTGTGTGTGTGTATGTGTGTATGTATGTGTTGTGTGTGTGTTCTTTCTTTTTCTTTCTTTCTTTCTATCTCGCCATGATTCTTTCAGTTTATTCTGATTAGCCATCAACATCCAACTATACATTCACAAACACACACATAAACTTTCGCGTTTTTAATAGTAAAAGCTTTTACCCGCGCCTTTGTCCGCGTTAATGTCGATTATCGCGGATGCAGGCGAAATAGCGGATTAAAAAGTAGCCTATGTCAAGGTTTCGTCGTGAAAACGTGACATACAGACAGACCGATAGAGTTACTTTCGCATTTATAATATTAGTATGGATAAGTAAAAAGTAACATCTATTAAGACAACTGCCACAAATTGTGTGACCTCTTGCTAGTTTTTGTACATAACTTCAACTGATAAAACATTTCAAATATTAATTTCGCTTTTTACTCAGATTTGAATACGAAAATGAATCAATCATTCATTGAATGACAAAAAGACATCTGAGATAGATGTCTTTTTGTCATTCAATGAATGATTGATTCATTTTCGTATTCAAATCTGAGCTTACACGTCATGTTAACTCATATTTTACACCATTATTATCAGTGCAAGGGAGTGTGAAAACATTATGTACATCCCAAAACACATTTACGGCATGAATACCGAACCACTGCGGTGTATTTGGAGGTTACATTATGTAGGTACAATTTACGAATTGACTCGTCAAAATGTTTTGAAATTTCCCCTCACTTGTAATTTTCCCTGTATCGTGGTTTTACAAACATATAAACTCACATACACAATCAACCAGATCTGGAACAACATCCTATAGGCCATACAAATATTTGTTCCGAACGGAAATCGAACCCGTGACATGCAGCACAGTCAATCCCTTAGCTACTGCGCCAACCATGGCTTCACCTAACTTAAGTTAACTTAGTAACGGCCAACCCAATTACCTATTCGATCTCCAATTTTGACATACTGGTAATAGAAAAACCTATCTGTCTGTGGTTATAGTGTCCCAATTATTTGTTAGAGAGTAAGAAATCTTACCGGCACACGATATCTATCGATGAGAGGGTCTGTGCCTTAACTACGGTTAACTATTTGTATGAAAAAGCCAAAGTATGTGTCCCAAAGACGTGTTGACAATTATTTGTTTGATAGGGTGGTAACTAATGGTAACAGACTTGTTGATCCGCCGAATTCTAGGAATAAATGGTTTGCTTTTAAAATAAACTTTATTTATAATCTCATGAAACCGGTCCAACTCAAGTTAAAGTACTGATTTTGAAATAGTACCAGAGTTATCCCACAAGGGAATTGCTTTTGATGTCCTATAACATAGAACCAATAACAAACAATAAAAACCGTATCGATCGTATGAGTAAATTAACTTGTAATGAATTTACATAATATAGATTCCATTTAAATAAATCAATAGCAAGTTATTTACTCAACGAAATAATTACAAAAAAAAATATTTTTTGATTTTTAAATTGTCAATTAGGTACGTTTAATTCCTACTCTCTAGCCTTACCGCTTTCTTTAGCAAAATGTACTCAAATCTTGTATAATGTTCGAGTTAGTCGCAGAGTTTTATACTTTATGTAAACTATAACTAAATCCAGTAATTTAATACTTTAAACATACAAAAGTTTTTTTATAAAAATCAGGTTGTTTATGATGATGTTGGTTGTAACGAAACGCACGGGAGAGCCACCCCTATCTATTGTTTCCGTCACATAGATAACCGTTATTGATGAATGTGAGATACTGATCAAACATAGATAGAAACATATGGTCTTCCAGCAGTAGTGATCTACATTTCAGTGAAGGTAGGTAATTGGTTTCAGCCGTTAGTAAACCTGGATTATAATCTCGGATTGTGACGATTTTCTTGATAATGTAGAACACATTACAATGCAGGAGTATTGTAATGTGTTCTACATTATCAAGAAAATCTGTGATACGAATATTGAGGAAAAGATAGCTGTTCTCTACAAAATCCAATATAAATCGATGAAAATGTATGGAACATTATTATATTTCATGGTTCCTTAATAGGCCTTCAAAGGGGAGCGGGGGTCCTACCAAGGCGTATCATGTTACCCAAATAACAGAGTTATAGTGGTAAGACAGGTAGTGGCTCCATGTAATTTCTTTAGCAGCATTCGGTTAAACTGGAAGGCGATCCCAACGAAAAGGTTACGCAGATGATGATGGTCCTTTAATAAAAGTTCTCCATATTCATGAGCACTTTCACCCCCAGGAAAATCGAAGATCGCTCGATCAAAAGTTAAGCTACGCTTGTCGCGGTCGGTTTGTGGATGGCTGACCACCCATTTCATGCCGAGTTACCTCCGCGCCTCGGAAAGCACGTAAAGCCGTTGGTCTCGGCTGGTTGGTGGATCTTTGGCAGTCGTTATGGATAGTCGGAAGCCAGAAAGTCTGACAATCAGTCTCACCAAGGGGTATCGTGTTACCCAGAAAATCACTAGCTTTATGTAAAACACTAGTGTTCAGCTGCATCCGGTGGGACTAGAACCCGATCCCAACATATGTAGTTGAGAAAAGGGTAGGCAGATAATGATCTATTTGATCTATTCGTCTCACGGTACTCACTCATGACATTGGTTCTATAAGTTAACGTGTGTCTTTATCTGTCTCTGGCATCGTAGCTCCTAAACGTCTGAACCGATTTGATTTTGTTTTTGTTTGTTTGTAAGATGATTACATCGAGGTGTACTTTGTTTGCATTCGTTTGAAGATGTTTTTCTCTTTTCTAGTTGATTAATAGTTGTGAGTATCTTTCACTAGTTTAATCGAAGTTTTTTTCAATGGGTGTTTTTCTTTAACTAGTCTTAATGATTTAAAAAATTAATTAAAAACTTAAACTTAACAACTTACTTATTAAAAGACTTCTATGCATCGGAAGAAAGCATAGAAGATTCCATTTGTCTTTACTATAGAAATGTTAAGCTCTGCTTTTGCTCTCGACATACAGAAAACTTGAATAAAGTCAAATAAGTGACACGAAACATGAGTGAGACAATTAAGTATTTTATATGCAAATGAATTTAATTAAAACGTTGACATTTACTACACCCACTATCACGTGCTCATTTAAATATTCACGCCTTGTTTTACGTATTTTTATTTATTTATATGTCGAAACTTCTGCGAGGGAAAAGAATGATGAGTGATTTCTTCACTTGGTTTAAATAACCTATACTTATATAAGCATGGTGGCAGCGGCTTTCACTGTTTACGGTGCGCTAGAAATAAGTGTGCAAAGAGCTCCACACACTAACCTCAATGCGATATAATAGAGCTGCGCGGTTGGTTCACAGTTTCTATATTTTGTTAAGGGCGTGTATTCGATTCGTGATGAAAACTTCATGCTTTCGCGTTTTTCCCAGAGCAATATCGTAATATTGTGAGCAGATTATTGAAAGAAAATTACGGCTTTAGAAAGATTAAGTCTTTCTTTAGACGGCTACAGAGTAAAAGTATAATTTGTAACGATGGTTTTTAAAAGCGATGACAATCCCTTCATAGCGTTTTATGAAAATAGACGTCAGAGTTGACTTTCAGGACGTATACAACCATTACCAAAATATTATGTTTTATGCGTTTTTCCAACAGGATATACAGTCTTAAAGTATACTACAGAGCCAAAATTACGTTAATATTGTTATTATTTATTAAAAAACAATGTTAAAAGTAAATTTTAAAAATCGATTCAGTTTAACAATTATTTTTCACCAGTATTTGAATAAAAACATAATTGATATATTTATTTTATGAAAACAAAGGTTATGCTTAATACACAGAATATTTTTCAGCCCGTTATACGAACTCATTTATTATTGATAACTATTTAAAAAAAATACTATAAAATATCGCGCGCAATCGTTTGTCGATCAATTTCAATGATTCGTGCTCATACTTCCGCGTTCACACACAAAAACAGAACATTGTATAGTACTAGTGTGCTTCAATGCTGCTACGATGTTCTAGCAATCATTTAAAGTAGTCGTGATTTTAAATTGCGCTAAAACGAATAAGCGCCGTTAACTTGATCATGATACAGAGAGCATTTGAATGGTTTGACCACGATGAAAGATTATTCCTTGGGGTTAATTAATTGGACTAAATTGTTTGACTATGAAGAAGAAACGCAAAATAGTAGTGCTTGTTTGTTGTCAAATTGTCCAATTACGTCAAAAATTGCCTAAAGTATTTGACGACTCAAAAATCTAGTAGGTAAACTTTGCTATTACGTACAATTTTGATTAGAAGGAAGAAACGCAAAATTGTACCGCTTGTATGTTGTCAAATTGTCCAATTACGTCAAAAATCCGCTAAGAATTTCACGACTCAAAATTCTAGTAAACTTTGTTAGAACGTACAATTTTCAGGTAATCCGTCAGCTGGAAAGTTAATGAGCCGTCTACTGCAGTAGTCAACGTTTATTTCACTACAGCTTGGATTTTCCATATTCCTTTCATTTTAATATTTTGCTAGATCCTAGGTGCAGTTTAAATGTAGCTGCATGTTGCATGTAGCTGTGCCAATGCCGAAGCGAAAATTGTAATTTTATTATTTTATTTTAAGATTTATGTATGTAATTCTGATTTTATTTTTATTTGCATTTTAATTTAAATTGTATTTGTCAAGGAGCGGGGACGCGGCAATCAAACACCAAGTTCGGACAAAGACTATATTTATGACCTGCGAGACGTTATGTGTCAACATCGACATGAATCTACCCACATCTACATTTATATTCAAAATGATATGTTTATTAATACCTACAACTCCCCTATTAAAATAATAAAATACAAAGTCTAATATAACAATAACAATTGATTAATTCATTGATTTCTTTATTAACAATAACCTCATTTATCATGTATGACTATTCACATATGAAATAGCCTATCATTCCTCTCCTTTATATATTAAAAAAAAAAAAAAATACGGTTACTTCATAACTACCTAATGCCCTTAATTATCATGTTCGAGATAGGTTAAGTACATTAGTTTTTTAATTATTAATGTAAGTAAAATCATAATATTTTAATTTCCATTGATCGGTTTATATAATTCAAATTTAAACAAATAATTATGCTAAAAAAAACAAAACTACAGATAATTATACAAATAATAATAATAGTAATAGCAATCATTATAATTAAATAATACACATTATTTCTTTATTTCATCCACAAATGAAACATCTTGCATGCATTTAATTTAATTAGTTCTAATTATAATAACATTTAACAATTCATAATACAATTATATCAGTATAAAAATAATAACATAGCAACAATATAACAACATTTGACAATTCATAATACAATTATATCAGTATATTGCAATCTTATATTCACATGATATATTATTATTTAATTTAAACATTTATTAACATCTCATTATTCTTGCATTATTTATTTTGAACGTTTGAACGAACAAGTATTTTGACCGTACAACGGGTAAGTACCTACATTCATGGTTTCAATATGGTTTTATTGATATGTTACCTTTCATCGACATGTGTGTCCGTGTATCCCCAGCGATCAGGCGGTCTCACTGTCCTGCCAGAACGAGTTACATAAAAATCATTGCCAATACACTTGTTGTTTGTGGATCACTGAAGCTGCGCGGTGACTCACATGTAGATGCACAGCTATGTGTATACGGTGACGTTGTGTTTTTTTTTTTTTTTTTTTTTTTTTCGGATTGGCATCTCGCAGGTCAACCTAGGAGGTTGTCGGCTGCTTAACCGGACTTTCCTGTGGTGCCTTAAAAAATATTATTTTTAGGGCCTCCAGCCAGGGCAAAAAGCTTACAAACTAAGCGACTACACGCTAAGGGCACCCCCTGTGGGGTACGAGCCTCGGCTTAGGGCGTCGCTGGGAGAGGACAGCAAAGGGACAGGCTGGATCGGATTTCCATTATTTAGGGACGAATTTAAAACTACAGGCTCAGCGGCGCGGGCTGGCACGAGCAAGGGTCGGGGAGGGGACGTACGGGGTCGTCGCGGCGGGCCTCGGCGGCGAGGACGGAATGACGGCGGTCTGTGTCTGTGTTTCTTAACTGTACTGGTGGCTTTATTGCTCTCCTGGAGGAGAGTAATAGCATCGTCAGGGTCGGTCAGAGTATGTCTCGGTCGTCGAGTCTTACTAATACGGGAGGGAGTGTACCGGGCGGCCGATACGATTAACGGGTTAGAGTGCTTCTCAGCAGTGTCGAAGAAGCGCTTGGCGGAGCGTTTCATGAACTGCTGGATGGTAGGTATTTTTAGATCGAGATGGAGGTTCTCGTTGCGAAGGTAAAAAGGGGCTCCTGTGATTCTTCGCAAGAAACGGTTTTGGAGAGTCTGCATCTTTTGGAGACGGTATGGTTTCGCGTGTGCGAATACAGCACAGGCGTACGTCATGATGGGACGAATGCACGCCGTGTAAATGCGCAATTTGCACTTGAGTGACAATTTGCTGCGTGCATTCAACATGAAGTAGAGTCTACCGAGAGCGAAAGCGGCGCGCGAACGCACCGTCTTTATGTGCTCTCCGAAAGTAAGATGGTGGTCCAGAATCACACCTAGGTATTTGGCTTACTTCTCCCAAGGGATAGGCTTACCGAACATGGTTATCGGACTGGGCAGAGAGGGGGACGAACGCGGTTTGGAAAAGAGTACTGCCTGACTCTTGATGGGGTTTACCTCGATTCTCCATTTCCGGAAATAAACGCCTAAGGCTTTTGCTGCGGATTGGAGGGTATGAGCTATGCAGTCTGGGTTACGACCCGAGTAATAGATGGCCGTGTCGTCAGCGAATAGAGCCAACTGGGCCTTTTTATCTTTGGGGATGTCGCTGGTGAACAGCGTGAAAATGAGGGGGGATACTACGGAGCCCTGAGGGACGCCAGCGCGTATTGGGTGGGGTGAAGAGAGCGCACCCTCGATGCGATAGCGAAAGGTGCGATTCGACAAAAAGTCACGCAAGATGAGCACGAGACGATCTGGCACTCCGAGTTGGTAAAGCTTGTATAGTAAGCCGTTGGGCCAGACTTTGTCGAATGCTTTCGCTATGTCAAAGAAGAGCGCACCCGTCATCAAGCCACGCTGAAAACCAGCGCTTATCTGCTCGACGATGCGGTGGACTTGTTGGACGCAGCTGTGTTCGGTTCGAAAGCCAAACTGCTCGTTGGGAATGAGACTCTTTGCTTCGGCAAAGTCTTTGAGCCGCTTATAAATAAGCCTCTCGTAGATTTTACCTAGAACATTGAGTAGACTAATGGGACGGTAACTGGTGGGATCAGACTTGGGTTTGCCTGGTTTCGGAATGCCGATAACGGTGGCCTCTTTCCATGCTTGAGGAAAAATGTTGTTGCTTAGAGCGCCATTGAAGATGGCGGTCATTAGCATTATGAGATGGGCGGGGAGGAGTTTGAACACCTTATTGGTGATACCGTCAGAGCCGGGGGCTTTCCGGGGTTTGAGCCTCTTGATAATATCGTGCACTTCGTCGGGAGTGACAGGAGGCAGAGGATAATCAGGGTCTTCAACGGGTGGGAGAGAGGCTCTACGTTCAACTTCGGCGTCGACCTCAGAAAGGTGAGCGTCGTCTACTGGTTGAGAGCTGGGGGTGCATTGAGACTCTAGGCTGTCGGCTAGACATTCAGCCTTTTCATCGTTGTCGAAGGCGACGCTACTGTCGGAACGAATGAGAGGGGGCATGGAGGCCTCGTTAGAAGAACGGAGCTTCCTCTGGAGTTCCCAGAAGGCTAGGTGGGTGGGCTCGAGTTCGCTAAGTGTCTTGTCCCAGCGGCTGGAGCGCAGCTCCTCGATGCGTTTCGTTCGCATCGCAGGGGAAGGCACTGTACGCACGGACGGCCGCGTTCTTCTCGGTCAACAGATCACGCACATCGTCAGGCAGTTTCCAGTGATGATCGCTCATCGCCGGAACCTCCCTTGAACAATCGTTCAAGACGGATTGTACATGATTTGTGAACGAGTCGATCGCGCCCGTCGTGTCTGCGACTGTCACCAAGTGGTCGGGGATAGCGTCCAAGTGAGGCGACGTGGTGGATTGTAGGCTTTCGCTTACTTTCCTCCAGTCGGTAATAATTTGGGTCGGAGGGGGTTGGCTAGGGTCAGAGGGACCTGAACGGGGAGCTAATTCTAATATCACTGGACGATGGTCGGAATTAAGCTCGTGTAGCGTCTCTATAGATTGCAAACGGAGGTTCACATTCTTGAGCAGCGCTATATCGAGGATGTCGGGAAGATGGTTGGGATCGTGGGGGAAATGAGTGGGAGTCATCGGGGCGATGACGTCGAAGTTCAGTTGAGAACAGAGGTTAAACACGATCCTACCTCTGGAAGAGGTCCTGTTACTATTCCAGGAGGGATGTTTGGCATTGAGATCGCCCGCCAGTAAGACGGAGTCACCCAGGCCAAGAAGAGCAGAAAGGTCATCCTTGAGGAGGATAGGATCATCCTCCGATGGTGATGGAGGGACGTATGCTGATATAATAGTTAACGGCTGATGACCGGTCATGCCGAGCCGACAGACAGAGACCTCGAGGCGAGCGAGGGGAGGAGGGTCCATAGGAATGCAGTACAGAGCCTTTCTATAGTATATTAGGGTACCGCCCTTGTGACAACGAGACCTATCATTGCGAACTATACGGTAGTTGGCAATATTCGGGTCACGATGATGGGGCTTAAGAAAGGTCTCCTGTATGAGGAGGATATCAAGTTGATGGTCGCGGAGGAAATTGGCGATCTCATCACGTTGGTTAGTAATGCCATTGGCGTTAAAGAATCCTAACTTAAGGGATCGGGGTTTATTAGTACACGGCCTTTCCTTATCCATTGGATTAGTAAGGGTAAAGTTTATCTAGGGCTTGCGTAATCTCCGGATACGCTTTGAACACCTTAAGGATGTCGCTAATATTTGCTTTGCACGCGAGTATATCCCTAGCCATAGCTTCAGCAGCGGGGTTGCGGTAAATTTGGTAGGCGAGGTTGATGACTTCGCCTATCCTCTCGGTAGGGAGAGATGCAGGTACGCGGGAGGCTGAGGGCGCGGTTGAAACGGCGGGGGCGGCCTTAGATGGGGCGAGGGCGGCCTTAGGAGCGGCGGCGGCGGCTTTAGGAGCGGCGGGGGCGACCTTAGGTAGGGGGGGCGTGGTCGCGGAGGCTAGGTTCGGCGCGGGGACTGGCGAATCCATCAGCGCTGGCATGGGCAGAGATTGGGAGGGCCTCAATGCAGGGAACGCTCTCTGATGATTCAGCGAGTTCCATGGGGAGGGCCTCTGAGGGCTGAGACGCTCGGGCAACTCTGAGGAGGGAATCTTAACCAAGAAGAACTACCTGAAGATCCGAAGAACTGAACACTCAAGAACTGAGCCCCCTGAAGTAAGGCGGGACCCTACAGGACGTGAAGAGCAGGGGGTCAGTGGAAGCCTCAAGAACCGAAGAACGTCGCTAGTAACTTAGTCGTCGCACAGTGATATCGTCATTTAGTTTGAATATAAATACGGCTTGGTGCCTTTCAACGTTCTCAAGCTTTCATTTGACCTCCAACTGTAGGCATCCCCCACAATTACTATAAGATATGATTTGGTTCCGTAGTGAAAAATGTCCGCACCTATTTTATACCATGCTCGGTCCGGTATGTCATGTGAAATTAGCGGTTCTTTTCTGTTTTCCCGCCTGTATGTTAAACACGCCTGACAATTAGACAAATAGTCTTGTAGTTGTGAGTTCATATTAGGCCAAAACATAATTTCACACGCCCGTAGTAAACACTTCTCTATACCTAAGTGACTCAGATGAATCTTTTGCAGCATAGTTTTACGCATGCTTTTTGGTATGACAATTCTATTTTGACCTTTCCAAACAAGTCCATATTGTATTGTTAACTCATCTTTACTATTCCAATATGGTTTCAATACGTCGAGTAGTTCTCTTTTTTGAGTTGGTCATCCTTTCTTTATCACTTTCTTTAGTTCCTGCATCTCTTTGTCTTCCCTAGTACATTTTTGAATTTCTAAGAAATGCGAGTCTGTGAGTGGATTAGAGGTTGTTATTGCACAAACTTGTGCCTGCGCGTCGAGGTGATCGCGCGGCGTTGTGTTATCAAAGCTCTGTAGCGGCGCTCGCGATAACGCGTCGGCTATGTATAGGTATCTACCTGGTTTGTATTTTAATGTAAATGAATAAGGTTGAAGGCGCATCAACATTCTTTGAAGGCGAGGTGGCGCGTTAGCTAAAGGTTTATTTATTATGTTTACTAAAGGTTTGTGATCTGTTTCAATCGTTACGTCATGTCTACCATAAATATATGTATAGAATTTTTCACATGCAAAGACACAAGCATAAAGTTCTTTTTCTATTTGTGCATAATTTTGTTCAGTTTTAGTTAACGATTTGGATGCGTAGCAAACAGGCAAATTATCTTGCAATAAACATGCTCCCAAACCATTTTTGCTCGCATCTACTGTTATCAAAACCGGTTTCTCGAGTGAATAATATTTCAATACCGGTGGACAAGCTAACTGCTTTTTAATCATTTTAAAAAAATGTTCATGTTTGTCATCCCAGTGCCATGCAACATTTTTTCTTAATAATTCACGTAGCACTGCAGTTTTTTCAGAAAAGTTGGGAATAAAATTGCTAACATACGTTACTATTCCTAAAAATCGCTCGATATCTTTTACATTTTGTGGTCTAGGCATGTTCCTAATTGCAGAAACCTGTGATTCATCAGGGCGAATGCCGTCCTTTGATATTTTATGACCTAAATATGTCAGTTCGTTTAAGCCTATTTTACATTTCTGCTTATTCAATTTTATATTAATTTCTTGGCATCGCTGTAAAACTGCACGCAATTGTTTGTCGTGCAATTCTTTTGTGTCTGCATATATAAGTAGATCGTCTATAAATAGTATAACGCCCTCTAAATCATCGAAGTGTTCGTATAAGCGTTCATGAAAAATCTCCGAGGCAGACGATATCCCAAACGGCATACGAAGAAACTTATATCTACCGAATGCCGTATTAAACGCACACAGGTCAGTACTATTTGGATGTAATTTTACATGCCAAAAACTCTGTTTAGCGTCTAGCGTGCTAAAGTACTTTGCACCAGTTAAGTTAGCGGTTATTTCTTCGAGTGTGGGTAGATTAAAGTGTTCGCGTCGAATTGCCTTATTTAAGTCTCGCGGATCCAGACTGTTCGGGATTTTAAGGGACTCTTCAAGGAAACTCCAAAAAGCTGCTTCTAGTCAAACTTGTGTATTGTCGATTCAACAATGGTAGGCAAGTGAATGAACATGACATGCTAATATACACAGGACCTTATTAATTACTTATTACTAATTACATGCACCGTTGATGTGCTCATCGTAATCGAGCAGGCGTTGAGCTCGAACACAGACATATTCGAAGATCCCCGTTTGACTTTTTAACCACAGTCATGCTGTTGACCCAATCGGTGGGTCCCTCTACTTTTTTAATTATACCCTGTTTTTCCATTTCTATCAATTTTTCTTTAACTGGTTGTTTCAACGCGATCGGCAATTTACGCGGGGCATGTACTATTGGTTGGGCATCCTTTTGTAATTTAATTTCGTAGGATCCCGGTAAGCAACCCATCCCCGTAAATATGTTCGGAAACTCATCTAAGATATTTTCTTTATTTTTATCTACCTGCTTTAAACTCATGATTCTTTTTATTAGTTTTAATTCCTCGCACGAGCTTCTACCCAAAATAGGTGTAGATTTCTCATCAACAACAATAAATTGTAAAACAAATGTATTATTTTTATACACGACCTTCAAGTGACATTTACCAATGACTTTGATATTGCTGCCGGAGTACCCTTGTAATTTCATAGTTGTGTGAACTAAATTGTCTTGTAATACATTTATTTTACTTAAATATTTAACCGGCAACACATTTACGTCAGCTCCAGTGTCCAATTTAAAATTAATGTTTATTTTTGAAATCAATAATGTGACTGTCCACTCATTATTAGAACAACATTTATTATCAACAGTATCAATTACCTGATCGCTGGAGTCTTCACACACCTCATATACTCGACACATTTTCGAAAAGTGGTTCATTTTCCTACATGCACCACATCGCTGACCGAATGCCGGACACTGGAATTTTTCGTGATTCCTACCGCATTTTCCACACACGGCACGAGGTTTGCCGCGGTTTTGATTTGTTGATCCTCGCGAAGGCCCCTTTGAAGTATACTCCGGTCTTTTGTAACGCTTGTCACCATTTTTGGATGTCCGCCATCTTGTGTCGCCCGTCGTCCTGCTTTTCACATTGTGCACATTCTGAACTTCTTTCTCACATTTATTAACGACGTTTACATCTTGATGTTCCTGTTTCTCATTGTTAATGTTATGCGCCTGAGCACGTGATATTTCCGCCAGTCTGCATATGTCTACCGCTTTTGCCAGTGATAAGACCGGTTCTCGCAATAACCGTTCCCTGAGGGACCCGTGTCTAATTCCGCATATCATTTTATCGCGGACTAGTTCACTGCACAACTCCTTGAATTCACACTTTGCCGCCCTTTTATTTAACTCGAATACATACTGCTCGATCGATTTCAATTCCTGTTGATCCCGTGTGAAAAAAGCATGTCTTTCTATTGTTATGTTTTTCTTTGGAAGGAAGAATGCATCGAATGCTTTTAGCAACTCTTCTACAGTTTTGTACTCTCTCTCTCTCTCGACATTTTTCTCCAATTATATGTAATAAAATATTCATTTGCACTTTTTTATCTTTCCTATTCAGTTCACAAGCTTCATAATAAATATTAAACGATTTTTTCCATTTCTCCCATTCTTTGCTAAGATTTCCCGAGGTAACATTTGCCAAGTCATTTTCAAATACAAACGGTTTTGGCGGCTGCAGTATGGACTCCATTGTTGTCTTCGTATCTGTATAATAATGAGCTTCCTCAAACGTCTCAGTATCACTTTCACTAGACATTAACTCTGCTTCTTTATTTCAATTTTTAGTTTGCTTTATGTTTTAACGGTTTTTTTTTGTATCCTACCGGCTGCGCCATGTCAAGGAGCGGGGACGCGGCAATCAAACACCAAATTCGGACAAAGACTATATTTATGACCTGCGCGAGACGTTATGTGTCAACATCGACATGAATCTACCCACATCTACATTTATATTCAAAATGATATGTTTATTAATACCTACAGTATTGTATTTTATTTTATTTTATTTTGAATTTTTATTAATTTTATAATAATTAAATTTTTTTTTATGATGATGTTATTATTATTATTATGATTGTTGCTGTTTATGGGTTAACTTGCCTGAAATAAATGATTTTTTATTTTTTTATTTTTTTTATTTCACAAGTCTTTGAATGTGGAAAACAAATTTGACAGATTGTTGTAGCTTGACGTGTTGACGTGCTGGTCTCCGTATAATTTGCGACGTTGTTTATCAATACTCGTACCTAATTCATCTTTAACTCTATGTTACTAATAAATCTCATAAAGAGACGGCATAGCATTGTTCACCTCGCTTGCATGAGGGAGACTGACAATATCAGATATTTACTTATTTTAGAGCAGATTTTCTCACGATATTTTGCTAGACCGATATCAGTGAAAATATGTATATTATAATATATTTCCTAACATTTTCTCTAATTATGTTTGTGCCCGACAGCGGAGGTATGTCACGGGTTGGAACAAGCATCTGAAGGAGGTTCATGCGGAGGCTCGGCTTAGGTTTCCGCTCTGGATACAGTATGGGAAACCCGGTGCGGAGGGGGGGGGGGGGGGGGGGCTTTTTATACCTAAATGTGTGAGTCTCAAAAAGTTTTCAAGGCAAAGCTAAAGTGGTGTCAAAACAACCAGCGACAAATTCAAATGGACATTCTTGCCTCACACCACTCAGCGAAGAGGCTTCTGGAGAGAAATTAGAAAGTTGAATCCTGAGTCTACTATCCTCAGTAATTAAAAATATGTCTAGGGGTAAGTCCCCGGTCTCGACAGTTTGAGAATAGAGCATTTGGAGAATGCAGGTGTTCATCTTCCACGGATTTTTGCCCTCTTGTTTAATTTATGTGTCAGTCACTCATATCTTCCGGTTGATCTACTGAAAACTATGATGGTACCCGTTCCTAAAAATAAGACCGATGACATGAATAACTACGGATCGATATCCTTGGCAACAACTATCAACAGCGAAAATTTTTGAAAGTTTGCTGGACACTTGTCTAGGTAAAAACCTGATTATTAATGACAGACAGTTTGGCTTTAGAAATGGGTTATCAACGGCTTCTTTTCGATCTGGTTTCGTATAACATCCTATAGAACAAACTGTCGAGTGAAGCTAACTTGCCGCCAGAAATAATGAATGTGCTCAAGTTTTGGTATGGGAACCAAGAGAACACTGTGAGGTGGGCATATGCATCCTGTGATGTTTTAGGTTAGAATGTGGGGTAAGGCAGAGGGGTTTGATGTCGCCCAAATTGTTCAATATTTATATGAATAAGCTGATCGAGGAACTCAGCAGCGCGGGAGTCGGTTGTAGTATAGACGGAGTGTCTTTTAACAACATTAGTTATGCTGACGACAACAATGTCGTCAGCATAACTAATGTTTGCTGCACAAGCTGCTGAGTCCGTCGATCAGTGCGCTCAGGAAGCTGTTGAACGTATGAGAGTGTTATGGTGCAGCCCTTGGACTAAGGTACAATGCTAAAAAGCGAGTTGCTAGTATTCATGGCGCAAAACAAACGTACGAAATAGTACCTCCAGTATCGTTATGTGGTTCAACTCTGAATAGGGTAAAACGGTTTAAGTACCTTGGTCAATTAGATAAAGCTGAAACCTTAAAATATCTGCTTTAACCGCATCAAAAATCTAAATATCTTTAACAGTATAAAATTGATCCCCCATTTACCCAAATATCTATTGAAAGTTCAGTTCAAAGCTCGTGAAAAGGAGATTTCACGTTTAAGATATTACAGCTTTGCCATTTTAAAGTTCACTTTAGGTAGAATACGGTTGATACGCGTCATTTTACCGTCAACAATTTAATTTTCTTGAGAATGTAATCCTCTTACAGAATATTTAGCGTTTTGGGTATTCAGTTCGATCGCTTAAAATATTTGTGGTTTGTCGTGTATGTGTATTACATTATTATTTTGATTGAAATACAGCCCTGTAGGTTAGGTTACGTGTACGTGTACGTGTGGTTGACATGTCTTAGATGCCACATAATACCCCACTGACTTATGGAAAATACCACGATTTGAATTTGTAACGAAGAAATTTATTGTTATTTCAGAAGTTGTTTCTTGCACACATTTGTTTAGGTACAGAGGCCAGCACATCAAGCCATACCAAACCGTCAAATATTCCAATTGAATATGAACCTTCTCCTTTTATCTTAAAGTTGAAAATCTATCAAAGTTTGACAGATTGGTGTAGCTTAATGTGCTAGCCACTGTACCTACCACCTTTTTCTAAAATTGTCAAGATATATGAGAGACACCTTTACAGACATGGAAGCATTCCTGTTTGTCTTATAAAACACACTTGTAATTAAAAATAATGCAATATTTTTACTGGCAGCACCGTTACAAAGAGACATAGCAGAACCACATCCACATTCTACTTGAAATATTCAAAAAGTGAAGAAAACGTTCGTTCAAAGCACAAAGTACGTAGGCTGCGGCGCGCCCGAGCAGAGAGACCACTCAAAACAAACCGCCATTTTTGTCATGCACACAATGACATTACTTTTATAGGCATTCTCAAGCAGTTTTAAGCCATGAAGATATAGGTATAAATGGAGCCAACACTTAGAACAAAAGCTTGAAACCAACTGTGGGCTGATGCTCTCTTTCTGAATGCATACATAAGAACGAGACAGTGATATATGTTTTCTTTATCTTATGTACGCATTTAGAAAGAGAGCGTCTGCCCACAGTTGGCTTCACTTAGGTATTTAGAGTGTTGCCTCCACTTTTATCTATAAGCTTCTTGTTTTAAGCAGACTTCAGTCTCGACTGTCACGTGTTGTCTAAATGAATAAATTAGAGACATTGACATTTCACGACGAACCTGGGGCCAATTCTCGATTTTCGCCATTTATCTCGAGTTCGAGATTGTAAGTCTATCTCTATGTCTATCAAAAATATCTCTATCTCTACCAAAAAATGTCGAATTGAGCAGAATTCCGTATTCTCAGTCAAAATAGACATAAATGTCACGAAAATGTCAAGTCGAGTGAAGATAATCTTACCATAATGAAGAATCGCACGTTCCGTTTTAGGTAGCTATGAGTGAATGAATGATTTTGTTTAAAACGCGAACTAAACCTAATTATTTAAGTATAAAACGAAACG
>OX376056.1:42677352-42904243 GCA_947361185.1 Charanyca ferruginea
TCGTAGCGTGAACCCCGCGTGCGCGTGCACCACTCTTGTTTCTTCTATCACCTTTCGTGCTTCTTCTGGGTTATCGTAGCTGGCTACTAGGTCATCCATGTAATGGTTTTCCTTGATCGCTTCTAGGGCTCGCGGGAACTCTTGCCCATGTACAGTACGCAAAGGAGATAAGTATCCATGTCGTCGGGAATAGTTGAAGATTTCTTAGAAACCAATGCGGGCTTTCAAATGAAATTTTATTAAATCATTGAACTGTTTATTCTCTATAAATTGTATTTTATTTTATTCATAAAAACCTATCGGTTCCTAAGTAAACTTCAACTGTTTCCGGCGACATGGATACTTATCTCCTTTGCGTACTGTACGTCCGCGTTGAGGTTCCGGACGTAGTTGGCCATAAACGGAGAGCTTGCTGCGCCGAAAATCATGCTCGTCACTTTATATTTTGCAGGAGGCGCTTCTCTTTCGTTGCCTCGCTATAGAAACTGCTGGGCTGGTTGATCTTCTGGTCTTATTTTTATGTGGAGAAACATCTCTTGTATGTCGGCCGTTATCGCGATCGCTCTTTCCCGGAATCTGAAGAGTATTCCAGGTAGCGCCAGCAGCATGTCCGGGCCTTCCAGCAGCGCGTCGTTGAGGCACACCCCGTTGCTTCGTGCGGCTGCGTCGAATACTAGTCTACACTTGCCGGGTTTGTTAGGATTCTTCACGGCAAAGTGTGGCAAGTACCAGCAGACCGGACTTGTTTGTTCCGAGCCGCTGCACAGTGTCGCGTACCCTTTCTCAAGCAGGTTGTTGATCTGCCTGGAGTATTCCTCAGCGAACTCTGGATCGGCGTCCATCTTCTGTTCTATCTTCTTGAGACGGCGGAGTGCTTGGCTGTAGCTTGGTGGCATGATAATGTTATCTTGTCGCCACGGTAGGCCCACCTCGTAGCCTGCATTGATTCTCTTCGCTGTTGTCTCGACGATCTTGATGGCGCGTTGGTCCGCTTTGTTCACTCGCGGCTTGCCGTGGATGCTGAGTGCTTCTATTTTGAAGTGAGCCTCGACCAAGTTGTGGAGCTCCTGGTTGCTCACGTTCGATGATCGGTCGGGCTCGTAGAGATGTAGCACCTTGCCTTCTTGCATGATGGTGCTGCGCGGTGCGGTTCCATGCACCACCCATCCTAATTGAGTTCTTGAAGCGGCCGGCTCGTTCGGGCCGCCGATTCGTAGTTCACGGGAGACGATGCACTCCCAATGATCGGTTCCTACTAGGAGCCCGGGGCGCGCGCGTTCGTAGCACACCTCGTTCCTAGGTAGGTCTTTCAGGTGCTCATATTCTAGCAGGTTTTCAGGGATGGCTTGCTGGTAAAGTTGAAGGTTCTTCATGGTCCTCGCTCTGACCTTGTAAGCTTCCTTTTCTTTGGCCCCCCTGACCTTGATTGTCACAAGCTGGCTCTCTGTTTCATCTTGCGACATGTTGACACCGTTTAAGTGCAGTGTCTGTGATGGTCCCTCCGCCCCGATGCTGGATGCTAACTCCTGGTCCACGAGTGTAATGGTTGCACCCTCGTCTAGGAGTGCGTAGGTCGACACCTCCCCCCGTGGTCCGGACACGATGACATCTTCAATATGACTGTTCGCGGGCCGGCGGCTGGACGGGCAGCCACGGACAGGACTGCTTCCTCTTTAGGTTGTTCGGCTTCCTTCGCGACTTCAGTCTTCTCGTCGTGTTCTTGATGTAAAGTCTCGTGATGCGGGCGGCGGCATTGATTCACGCCGCACGGCTTTGCTTTACAGTTCATGCGCCTATGTTGTTTATGAGCGCATTTGAAGCAAATCTTCTTTTCTTTCAGGAAACTCCATCGTTCATTCACGGCGAGTGCCTTGTATTTTGGGCACTGTGTTAGTGCGTGGGCTTGTCCACACTTGGGGCA
Organism: Charanyca ferruginea; assembly: GCA_947361185.1. Lineage (NCBI taxonomy): Eukaryota > Metazoa > Arthropoda > Insecta > Lepidoptera > Noctuidae > Charanyca > Charanyca ferruginea. The sequence continues at coordinate 42,679,274 of OX376056.1, forward strand.
TTTTTCAATTTCTTCCTCCGCTCCCCCGGTCGTAGTGAAAAAGCCTTTTTCTTTAGTATCACGGCGGGTCGGGTTTCTTTCTTCGTAGTTGCAGCGCCTGTGGCCGGGGCGTATGTGTATCTCAGCGCCCGGTCAGCTTCTCTCATCAGGAACCGTGACATCACGACGATCTCTGGGTCTGCCGTCCCTTCGTGCTCATATGCGTAGTCACACCAGCGGGATCGTAGAAGCGGGCTGAGCTTGTCTAGTACTTCTCGTGTCATCAATGGATTGAATAGGTATCCCCTTCGATCGATGGTTTTTAGGACACAGATGATGTTCTGTAGTTTGATAGCGAAGCTATTAAGCTCTGTTGCTGACGTACCCGGCTTCGGCAGCTTCTTTAGATCTTCCAGCGCCCGATCAATGATGACTTCTGGTCTTCCAAAACATTGCTCCAGAGTCTTCATAATCACATCAGGTTCGGTGGCTGTGTGCAGAAGAGCGGCCACGGCGTCCCTTGCTTCCCCTTTGAGGCAGCTTCTCAGTCTTTGTATGTTCTCGGCCGCTGAGATCTGGTACATGCTTGTTGTGTCTCGTACCGCCGCCTTGAATGGCAGCCACTCGTTGGCTGCGCCGGAAAACGTAGGTAAGTCGATATGCCTGGGTCTGGGTCTGGCCATCTTCTCGAGGGTTGCCGCCAAATGTTCGATGCTGTTTCTTGCTCGTGTCGGGGTTGGCGATCTCGCCCCCGATGCTTCGAATCGTATTTGCTTCGGTTCTTCCCTGGGCCCCTCCTCCCCCCGTGGGTTGAGGGGATTGGTTCTCAACCACTCGTCCACCTTTCGATGGGGTTCTTCACGGGGAGGGCCAGGTTCTTGATCATCGTGTACGCTTTCTTCGTCGTTAATTACTGACACTTCAACTGCCAGCCTCTTCTTGATCAACTCTTGTTCCAGTTCCAACTCTTTTCTTTGAATGGCTGCCAACTTCTCGGCTGCTTCCAGTTCCGCCATCCGTAGTCTAGTTGTGACGCTCGTTGTCGATCGCATTGACCTGGCCGGTGATCCCATTCTTCGTCGGGTCACATTGGTCGTCGTTGCTTGAAGTCCAGAAGGCCCCGCCGCCGTACTGGTGTCCGCTATCTTTGAAAATGGCGACGCCGGTGGTCGAGTGAGAATCTTCGTGTTCTTTCGCGTTCGATTTGTTCAGTTTCCCTGCGGCGCATCTCTTGTTCCTGGGCACGCCGCGCCTCTTGTTCTTGGATGCGTCGCTGTTCCTCAATCTCCGCTACATCACCTTGGCTTCGAGTGACAACCATCTTCTTATGCGTGTTCGTGTCGTCGCGTACCAGGCCGCACGTTCAGTTTGCAGCGTTCAACGCGCACCGGACAGCACGTTCAGTTTGCTGTGTTCGACGGCGCGTTCAGGTTGGTACCTCTTCTGATCGGTATTTCTTCGGCACGGTGAATAATCCCCTTGGCTTGATATCCCTGTTGAAACCCGTCGGCTCGGTTCGGTGAGTCGTTCAGGTCGAAACAAGTCTTGCTTGATGGCCGTGTTCGTTCTTCAGAGCTTCGTACTTCGTCTGGAGTTCAGTAGGCCAGGTTGCCGCAGGATCTTCGTTCTTCTATCCGGCTTCGGAAGGACCAAACTGTTCAGTGTGGACTGTATATATTTTGAAAATAAAACAATTCTTCAGGCTTGATTATTTTCCCATTTATTCTTCTTAGCTCAGTATCAGTCAGTTGCTATTTTCGATCTGAATTCAAGCGGGCCTAGTGCCCTTTTATATAGACGGCTACCTGGGTGCAAGTAGTGGCGGGGGTAAACAATGAAAATCTCGACCGACCACTCGATCGCTCACTTTGCGCCCAAATGGCCTTGAAACTATGTACAATTCGTAATTATTATTATTACCTATTTATCTATCCTACTTAATTATATAATACAACATGGTTTGTACCTATAATGCTTACACTAAACCTATCAAACTTAACGCTACATCTTATTCTTATTCAAACATGTTTATAATATGATTTTATTATTTACAGTTAGCGTCTATTACAGTTTAGGTCGGCGTCCGTAACAGTACGCGTGCACTGAATATTGTACGTTTCAGCTTGTACGGCACGATCCATTGAAAATATTAAGTCATGTGAAGTAGGGTTAATGACTTCCAAAAATCCGCGGTTATTTGTTACCGTAGTTAAACAATCTCTAATAATACATTTTGCTATGGTCTGCTCAGGAACTAACGCATCGCCGTCATGTAAATTGATCGGTACCCTCAGCATTTTTGATGAGTTGGCTGGAATAACATCTTCGTACAAGTTTATGTTACGCGAATTGTACATACTAATTGTATTAGTAGAATTACGAGTTCTTAATAATTTGTCCTTAAGGTCGATTTTGGCTTCCCATTTTTCTAATAAATCTAAACATATAAGCCCGTCGAAATAATCATGAAATTTGTAAATGAATAACTTAATACCATCGTCCTCTTGAAATTCAGTGAAAGTTGGAATGCTTATAGAATAGTCATTTCTTGTTGTCGCATGTACATTTGTGACCTCAAAAGGATCAAAATTTAAAGGGAAGTTACTATAAAATGTTTGAACAGCTTCCGGGCTAATGAATGACTGATTTGCGCCCGTGTCGATTAGTAATCTCAAGGGTGGTTGTGAGATCTGAATAAATGGCAGCTGTCTCTGTGTCTGTAAGTTTAATTCTATTTTGACTTGTCTGATTTCTCCCGCTTCTGAAAATCCTGCTCGCTAGTGGATTTAGATGTGGACGGTTTAGGTTCATTAGTAGAAGCGGCCGGATAATCTACAGCGAGATTTTCGTAGTTTAAATCGGTACCTACACAATACATCGGTTCTATGTTAAAATATTCCGGATTTTCGAGATAAAGATTATAATCGGGTTCAATGAAATATTCTGGATACTCATAATACTGGCCACCGTCATCTACGCATACGTTCATGTTCATCTCTTTAGTTTTAAAGTAATTAGATGGCGGCGGGTTGCCACTTCTACGCCAGTCATGATTAGCTGATTGACCAAACGAAGGTCTTTCTTTAGTAATATAATGGCTAACGCCACTCATAGGCTTAGGGCCAGAATTTTGAGGAACCATTCGTGGACGCATTTGGAAATTATTGTTAAAACGGTCATAGTTTGGCGGAGCTGCGCGGAATATTTGCTGCGTTTGCGACATCGGCGCGCGATACATTTGTTGCGAATGCAAAGGCATTCCCGAAGCGTTCCCAAACGGGATAGGCTGATTAACCTGTAAATTCGGTCTCCATGTTTGAAGTAGCTGAAACTTTACATTGGGCCCGGGTCGTGCATTAAGGTTGAACATTTTAGACATAGGATTGACATTATGGGTCGATACAGGCATCGGCACAGGTTTATTTAAACTCGTATTCGATCTTTTATCAGTTATTGGTTCATGGCGGTTTTGCAAATAGAGAACATTCAACTCTTCTTGCACAAATTCGAGCGCTTTCTCGACACTATCAGGACGCATGCATCGTACACGTGAACCCAAAGGTTCTTTAAGGCCACGAACAAATGCCTGCATGGTTAATTTCCGATACAGGGTTCGTTTAGCCTCTACGGTAGTTTTAATATTCTCGTGTAGGGTGACATACGTCATAATGGTGCTGAATAAGTTAAGACATCGATCATAAAACTCTTGAGGTGAACCGTTTCCTTGAGTTGCTAGCATAAGATCATTGTAAAGAGCGGTCTCATCTCGTTGATCAGAAAAATTATTTACAAGACATGTTTTAATACTATCCCAATCTTCAGATATGCCATTTGAATTTATGATACGCGCGGCTGGCCCAGTTATTTTATTTAAAATGCCGTTAATTAGACATAGTTTGGTCAAGGCATTTTCAGGGCTCATCATCATTTCAGCCAAAAGACGTCCACTGCTGGACATAGGCCTCCCCAAGGGGGGGTTTTGCCATAATCACCACGCTTGGCAGGCGGATTGGCGATCGCAGTATGGTTGTTACAAAGGCACAGAGAACGCTGCTGCCCGTTCTCTGATAAGTCCCTTAGTCGCCTCTTACGACACCCACGGGAAGATATGGGATGGTGCTATTCTTTACGTCCGACACCACACGGACGGGCTAAATTTTCAGGGCTAATTCCTAGATACTCAGAAACAATTTGATCACAAAGATGTATAAATCTTGGCAAGACATGTGGATTACCGTCGAAATCTGGTACTAAACGCAACGTTTTAAAAATCGCATCGGGGTCGGACATTATGACAGGTTCGAAACTCTCGAAGCTTAACGACTTCTCTAAACTACTAACCGTAGTATCTAAATCTACACTGATATCTCTATTTAGGTCTATATCTATCCTACGTGCTAGTCTAGAGCGCGCAGGCCCTTTGGGGGTCGACTGCTTAGGGTGAAAAATGATTGTAACTAAAGTTAACTACTATAGATAGGGAGGAAGGGAATTGAAAGCAACTCACAGAAACGATTGTCAGTGTACTTACATAAGCTGCATTTTGGTTCCTCAGGGATCGATGTCTGGATTTCTCCTCCACGCAGGACGTCAGGTTCTTCTTCAGGATACTCGGCGAACGCGATCGCTCGCGACGGCGGTAGCGAATTAGCGGGACGGTATTCGATATGAGAATAACCCTATCTAGCTTAGCTCGAGACGCCTCGAGTATCCTACCGACTGCGCCAAATATGTACGTCGCTGCCGGAGGACCCAAAAAAACCAAAATGATTTTTAACTAACTTTAATTAAAGTAAAATTACAATATTGAATTATAACTAAATTAAATTGCTATTCCGATCGATGCTAGATACAGAATGTCACATTACATATTATTGCCAAAAAACGAGCATCCGGTAAATAGGGGTATCGTATGTCCGTGCGTCACTATGCGGTGTCAGCGCTTTGGGGCGCGCGTGTAAGGCTGTTCGGCAGTTTCCATGCGCCGTATCTAGGTTGGTGCGATCTTGCAGTTTAAGTATTGGCACATACTATAACAAACTCTTCTACCATTCAAACCAAAGCCAAACAAAATGGTATATTTGTTGTCCTCGTGTGACGACGAAGAAACTGTGAACCCAACATCTAAAAAACCAAAAATTATAAAGTTTTACAATGCCACAATAGGCGGCACATTTGACCAGATGTGTTCAAATATGTGCATGTTTTAGGATATGCTTATTATATCGAGTATTAACTTCAACGCATCTGCCATAATGTCTTGGTTTCTGGAGAAAAAGCACTGCCACGCAGCCATGGCTAAAATGTTGGCATGAATTGCCAACAATGCTGACCATATGACACGTGCTGAAGGTCAAGATCAAATTCTTGAAACATCAAGTTCTGAAAGTCCTTTGATACCTGAACACGCTTCAACAAGGAAAAGGAAAAGCTGCGGTTTGTGTTCGTATAAGAAAGGGCACATCACAAAGAATCACTGCAGTAGTTGCAGAGTTTCCCTAGTGGCGAACATACAGAAGATTTTTACCCAACTTGTGCCAAAAAAATCTAAGTCATTTAATACTTACGGTTAATTTTAAGGTTTTTTCTTTATAATAAAAAAACACAAGATATCTAAACAATAGTTTCTAATTTAGTCATTGTAACATTTAATGCCTTATCGATCTCAAAGTAACATGTGGAATTTAAGATTTGTGATTTAGTACTTCAAAGTTTAATAAATATTCATTTTTGTAATAATTATCTTTAATTAATATCCCATATTTCCTATATTTATAATGAACATGATATAAAAGAAATATTTTTTTAATAAAAAACACATTTTAAAAATGATCGTCAAAATGTCGAATGGTTAGCTTATTATAGAAGTTTAGGAACGTTAGCTATGTAGGGTAAAAGTCGAGTCGATTGTCGACTTGTCGAGTGTCAAATCTGACGTTCCGACTTCAGTCAGGTGTCGTGAATTTCCTAGAACAGTTTTACTTTATGGTTGTGGAACCTAGAAAAAATTGATCATTTTTACGTTTGCATTTTGTATCAGCTGCAAAGAGTACAATATATATATACAATCAGCTGTAACCTTGCAACCAGTCTCTAGAGATGTTATTGTAGTGTATGTAGATATCATATATCACGCTACAAACCGATAACAGTATTATGACGTTGTCTCGGGCGCACACGTCGCTCGGTTATAAATACCTGTGCGATAGGTGGGGCGGGGAGTCGTTGTCGGGCGTCGGGCTGCCGGCCTGAGCGGTGGTGCGTTGGCGAGCGAACTATTGTGTTAGTAAGCGTGCATATTATACATTGGCGACGAGGTTAAAACCGTGAGTTTTTATATTTTATTATAAAACAAATGTGTAATAGTGATGATTATTCATGTTTATAAGAAAAAGAGAAAGTAATATTTATTTTTTAAGGTAGATTGAAATAAATTTGTTTTCTGAGAAAACAAAAACTTATCTCTAGGAACACAACTTTGTTATATTCTCTTTAATGCAGAAAAAAAAACTGTCTCCTACAGGTAGATAATTATGCGGAAGGAAATATACTCGTACATAATATTGTTCCATTTCAAAATGGATGGATGGAGATGGAGAGGAAAGCCAAAGAAAATATGGATGTATTGTGTGAATAATGATATGAATTGAAAAGGAGCCAGTGAAAGCAGGAGGTTGGGTAGGACGGAATGCAAAACGGAGACGTGTTGTGCCAATCCCAACTACCATGGGATAAGGGCAGAAGATTTTTGCATTTGAAAATCAAATGGGAGTCAAACTGGGGACCTCAAGCTTTAGGTTACTTGATTTGTGCTACATGATTAGTTCTAAAAAAACAAATCAAGGCGCATATAAAAGCATTAGAACAAACCTACTGGTCATTAGTGTGAAAGCTACTGCTTTCACAGTCGTTTCCAACACATGAGACTGTCGACATCAATTTAATGACCAGTAGGTATGAGCAGTAGCTCATACCTACTGGTCATTAAATTGACATGTGTCGGAAACGACTATGAAAGCAGTAGAATATACCTACTGGTAATTAAATTGACAGTTTTATAAGGAAAACAGGTCAGCAGTAGTTGTTCCTTTTTTATATATACTGGAAAAACTGGATGTGGTTAAGGAAAACTAAACAAAGTTAAAGTTAAATCATTTATTTCAATTAAACCATTGAAAGGCACTTTTAACGTCATATTAGGAAAATTAAATCTAGTTGCTCATTCCAAATGGTAATTTCGTATGGGAAGAATGGGCAAGAAACTCCATACTTACTCTTTTAAAAGAGAATGTTTACAATATTTTGTACTTACAGAAATTATATAATTATACGTGAATACCTTGCATAAAAACCACTAGTAAACACAAAGTATTAATATCTAGAAATGACAGCTATGTTTTGTATACATATACATAGTGTTCACATATTTACAAATATTGAAACAGCAAACAACCACTCCTCATATTTCAACCACAATAAATTAGTGTGACACTGTGTGAGCCAGAGTAACCTGGAAGTACAGTAAAGAATGGAATGTACATATATATATTACGTATTAAACATAAATGATAATGGGTTTATTCTGTGTCAATATGTATTTCTATTAGTCGGGTAAGTCTGAAATGGCTAGTAGCCCCCATTAAATTGGAAAGTGGTTGGAAAAACCTCCATTAAATTGGAAAGTTGTTGAAATAACCCCCATTAAGTTGGAAACATTATGATAACTCTGTCATTTCATCATGGTAATTATTGTGGGAGAGTCATGTGTGTATAGAAGATAAAAACAACACTTCCACAACATACTGTAGTATGTACAATTCTTTTGCACTCGGACGGACAGGAGAAGCTAAGATGAAAGTACAGAGCGAAGGAACGGAAGGAAATAGATGATTGGAAGAGAGGTGAAAGAGATAAAATATTACGTGCGAGTATGAGGCGTAGCGGCATAGTGACACGCCGCCACAAGTGGTAAGAAAAACCTTCATCCAATTGGAAACTCAATAGTGCACTAAATGGGAGACCAGCTTAGCATTTATCAAGAAAAAATACGTGACGCTGATATTCTGCTGAAGGGGGCACTGCAGGGGGCAGTGACATGCCGACATCAAGTAGATGGATTGGTGTTGACAGGCGTTGTAGCAAAGTTTATACGCGGACTAAAGTTCTCCAACAAAAGATCACAGGGAACCTTCGATTAATGTATATAATGGTTGTGGACTGGGATTCCGGAGTTCCCAGGCCTGCATTATTTTGGCATATTTGAGGTTTTGAGGAATAGACAATGGAGGACAACACAACACAAAAAGGGACCAGCCATGGACAACAAGGAAACAAGGGGCAGGTACAAGTACTTGCCAACTTTAATATTTTCATTTCAGCAATTTCCAAGGATTTGAGGAAGTTACACTATCCTGATGTTTATGACAATCCATTAATGACTGAGCCCACCTATGGAAGTGACCGAGATCTAACTAAATAAATGACGATACCTGTATTCAGCTGCTTTATTTACTTCAAACAATGTTACATGGTTACATGTTTGTGTTTCAGATCTGCTTACGTAGATATAAGCCGGTTGGTGTTTATTTAAAAAAATAGCACCTTGCGGTTTGTGTATGATGTCATGCAGTTGGAGGGTTGGTTCAGTCACGGATCCCAGATGCTCTGCAAGGGATTTGGGTCGCAACGGTTTCATGGAGATCGGAGTGCTTCGTGACCATGGCTTTTTCAACACCTTCCTCAGCTTTGTATTGTCACAAATGCAAGAAACTTGGTACAAATAATCCGGCTTAGAAGTTATTGGTGCCAATTCAGTTGTGCTCGAGCTGAACTCATTTTTAGCTATTTATATCTTTCTCTGCATTAAAAACAAGAAAGAGACAGATATTAATAATGGAGTGTTCATGCTAATTGCATGAACACTCCATTATTAATATCTCTCTCGAAGAAAAGGGGGCGACAGATAGGAACCAAGTCAGAGGTGTCAATCAGTTTTTTCTTGAACCTCGCCGTGCTTCCAATCAATACCATCCCGACATGATAGCTGTAATTGCATGAACACTCCATTATTAATATCTGTCTCTTTCTTGTTTTTAATGCAGAGAAAGATATAAATAGCTAAAAATGAGTTCAGCTCGAGCACAACTGAATTGGCACCAATAACTTCTAAGCCGGATTATTTGTACCAAGTTTCTTGCATTTGTGACAATACAAAGCTGAGGAAGGTGTTGAAAAAGCCATGGTCACGAAGCACTCCGATCTCCATGAAACCGTTGCGACCCAAATCCCTTGCAGAGCATCTGGGATCCGTGACTGAACCAACCCGCCAACTGCATGACATCATACACAAACCGCAAGGTGCTATTTTTTTAAATAAACACCAACCGGCTTATATCTACATAAGCAGATCTGAAACACAAACATGTAACCATGTAACATTGTTTGAAGTAAATAAAGCAGCTGAATACAGGTATCGTCATTTATTTAGTTAGATCTCGGTCACTTCCATAGGTGGGCTCAGTCATTAATGGATTGTCATAAACATCAGGATAGTGTAACTTCCTCAAATCCTTGGAAATTGCTGAAATGAAAATATTAAAGTTGGCAAGTACTTGTACCTGCCCCTTGTTTCCTTGTTGTCCATGGCTGGTCCCTTTTTGTGTTGTGTTGTCCTCCATTGTCTATTCCTCAAAACCTCAAATATGCCAAAATAATGCAGGCCTGGGAACTCCGGAATCCCAGTCCACAACCATTATATACATTAATCGAAGGTTCCCTGTGATCTTTTGTTGGAGAACTTTAGTCCGCGTATAAACTTTGCTACAACGCCTGTCAACACCAATCCATCTACTTGATGTCGGCATGTCACTGCCCCCTGCAGTGCCCCCTTCAGCAGAATATCAGCGTCACGTATTTTTTCTTGATAAATGCTAAGCTGGTCTCCCATTTAGTGCACTATTGAGTTTCCAATTGGATGAAGGTTTTTCTTACCACTTGTGGCGGCGTGTCACTATGCCGCTACGCCTCATACTCGCACGTAATATTTTATCTCTTTCACCTCTCTTCCAATCATCTATTTCCTTCCGTTCCTTCGCTCTGTACTTTCATCTTAGCTTCTCCTGTCCGTCCGAGTGCAAAAGAATTGTACATACTACAGTATGTTGTGTAGGGATAAATTATATTCTCATAAAACATGTCCGACTCAAGTGAAAATAGGCACTGATTTTGTTACAGTAACAGTTATCGCCTTGGGAAAGTGCTTTAAGGTTCAATCATATAGAACCAATAACAGAATTAAAATCGTATAATAGTAAATTAACTTGTAATGAATTAACAAATAGACTCCATTTAAATAAATCAACAATAAGTTAGATATTGACTCGACAAAATGACTTCCTGAGTTTTAAACTGTCAATTATGTTTAATTCCTACACTCCAGCGTTACCGCTTTGCTTAACAAAATGCAGTCAAATCTTGTATAATGATTTACTCCTTTAAAAATACAGCTTTATAAAAATCATGATTGTTTATAGTGTCGTTGGTTGTAACAAAACGCATGGGACGAGGTACCTATCCATTGTCCCCGTCAACGTTATTGATGACCGCGAGACAAACTGTTTATAATCAGAGGCGTTCTGCCTGGATGGCGGAGCGCAACAGTGTGGTGCTGTCGCGGAGGGTTGAGGGTGAATCCTGTGGTTGCGTCCAGGAAGCCCAGGCGGGCACCTTGGGTCTCCGAAGGGTGATTTGATTAGGAAAATGATTACTCAATCAATTTGTAGTAGTCATTCTGAAGGTAACAATGCCAATCATAAGACGTCGGGTGGATGAGCAATGTAAGTATATATTTGAAAGAATACTGGTTGTTTCAATTAATTTGATAAAGGAGGGAGATGTAGTGTATGTAGGTAGGTACATACGTTGCCCGTGTCGTGTCTAGTGTCACTGAGTCGGTGTCACGAGGGCCGACGGCGAGAGTGCATAGTTAGGCGATTGGACAGGTGCAGGTGCTGGTCAAGTACATACAACCACGGAACAGATGTTAAAAAAAGGAAGGGATAATAATAATAATATTTATTTGTTTAAGACTTAAGCCTATTTACAATGTACCTTAAGCTAGACTTTAAGTATGCATTAGTGGCAAGATACAGAACAAGTGCAACTGGGCTTAAACTAGGAGGATTCCTGTGCTATAAGCACTAGTTACTTTAGTTACCACCATGATCGAGCTGCCATTTCAAATGTAGTGTGGTGCAAAAGTAAGTAATACATACAATACTATGTTATGAGTTTTTTAATTACTATCGTGTGTGAGTGTGCATGTGTGTATGAAAGTAAGTATGTGTGTGAGTGATGTGGTGTGTTAGTGTGTATGATGCGTTTGCGTGTGTGAAAGGAAGTTATCTATGGTAAGTTTTAGTTTTTTCATCGGTAAGTTATGTAACAGTGTATTTTTACTTATTTTGTTATAAAGGTATGGACCCATATAGCACGGTTGTCTCCTGAAGAAGTCTGTATTACACGGTTCAAAGTCAAAGACTAGGTCCTTCCTACGTTTGTTTTTCAGTCTTTTCGGGTCGTACGTTGAGCCTTTGTGGCTTATAATCAGAATCCTCCTGATATAAAGTTGTCGAACCGTTAAAACCATACAATCCTTATAGAGCTGCTCCGTTGGATACTGAAAGTTCTTTTTGTATATTACTTTGAGTACTGCTCGCTGGGCTCTTTCTAAGTTTAATATATGAGTTTTGTGTGTACTCCCCCAGATAGAGATACAGTATTCCAGTACTGACTGGCACAGGGATAGATAGATAGTTTTCAACAGGTTCGAGTCGCACACCCTGCGTAACTTCTTAAAAACTGTTATTAACTTTCTAATCCTAGAACTTAGTGATTTTACGTGATGGTGAAAGTGTAACTGGTCGTCCACTTGTATTCCGAGGTATTTTACACAGCTGGTTTTTGGGAGACATCCGCATGCACTGATACTGTTTTGATTACAGGTATGTGCTCGGACTTCAACCAATTGATTAGCAGAGGGTGGCACCTTCCTTATCGAGAACATGAGGTATTTAGTTTTCTCTGCGTTTAGGGTAAGTAAGTTTAGATTAAGGTATTCAAGAACTGTTCTCTACCCGGCGTTTGTAAGAGTGGCAACCTCTGACCATGTATTACCATGGAAGAGGATTGCCGTATCGTCTGCATACGTTATTATTTGACCGTTTTGTAGCTTTAAATTACATATCTCATTTATGTAGATTAGAAATAAGCTAGGACCGAGTACACTCCCCTGAGGTACACCAAAATCTATTTCTGCACTATTACTTACGTACTTGTCTTTTTTTACTACCTGAATTCTGTTAGTAACATAGTCCGTAAACAATTTAAGACGGATTCCTCGAATCCCTATATTCTCCATCTTCTCCACCATGTAGTTTATGTAGATATCAATATACCACGCTACAAACCGATAACAGTATTATGACGTTGTCTCGGGCGCACACGTCGATCCGTTATAAATACCGGTGCGATAGGTGGGGCGGGAAGTCCTTGTCTGCCTGCCTGAGCGGTGGTGCGTTGGCGAGCCAACTATTGTGTCAGTAAGTGTGCATATTATACAGTTATGATATAAACTTTACCATTTTAAATAATTAGATATTCCTTTGATAGAATATGATTCCAACCTATTTTTGTTTTTAGCCTGAATTTGGCTGCAGGGCAAAGGTATCTAATTCTCCTTCCACTTCTCTCTATCAAGGGCTATTTGGATCCACTGTTTGTCGAAGGACCCTAGATCTTACCGCCGTCTCCGCCTGGGTCCTCTGCGATGTCACTTGCCATATAAAGGCAAAGGGAGGGACCCATTGGGTCCTGCGTCCGATGATCGTCTATAAACATGATGTGATGCGGCAGATGTGTCCAGCCGTGGTCCATTTTAATTCCACCTCAGCGTGAGAGCTTTTCGAGTGACGTCAGCTATTTTTGTGATGGATCGGATGATATTATTCTTAGCCGGTTTATTATCAATATTTTAAATTATAATTTTTAATAATCTCAGACAATGAGAATCGTCACGGAATACTATAGGCTTTCGACGTAGCATGAACAATAGGGCCACAGAAATCTAAATAGGACCATGTCTAATGATTTTTTAAAGACAAGATTGTAATCTAAATAATATTTCTCAAAACCAATCTCACACAATGAGCAATACGAAACAATTTGAGCTGTTTTTTTTTTACATCTTATAGGTATGTAGGTACTAACCCGTAAAGCTCCAGGTATTTTTTATTGGGAATGTTTAGGTGATTTTTTTTTTTTTTTTTGTGCTAATCTGCAATCAGTCATCATCAGGTCATCTACTATAAGCAGATAGTTTGTGAGATTAAGGTCAGGTCAAGTGCTTCCTCCAGCGAGGGCAGCTACTCTTTGTAATTTTCGAGGTGATGATCCGTAATTTCTACTAGAGTAGGTATGTCTTTTCTCTTGAGACGTTTTTGGTAGCTGCGAGTGGTTAGACTCGCCGCAAGTACATTTGGATGATTTTCAAGTCGCTTTTGATATTTTTTTGATGAAGCCTTAATTTCCTCTTTTATAGTGGTCATGTTTAGATGTGTGTGGATTTCAGAGTTGGTAATAAACCACGGAACTTGCGCTATTGTTCTTAATATTGCGTTCTGCATTCTTTGCAATATTGCGATGTTAGTATTGCTTGCACTGCCCCAAAGCTGAATGCCATATGTCCAAGTCGGTTTTAGTATGGATTTGTAAATTAGGAGCTTGTTATCTGTAGATAACTTGCTATTGCGATTCAGCATCCAGTAAAGTTTTCTGTGCCGAATATTGAGTTCTTCTCTCTTGCTTTTGATATGCTGGTTCCATGTCAGGCGGCGATCCAAGTGTATGCCCAGATATCTTACACAGTCTTTGTGTGGTAATGTAGAGTTTTCAAGGCATACAGGGGGGCAGTTTTCTCTTCGCAGTGTGAAAGTGACCTGCACCGACTTTGTTGTGCTATCTTTAATTTTTCATTTTTGGAGCCACTCTGTGATAGCATCTAAGCCTTGTTGGAGCTGCTTTGTGGCCAGCTCAGGCTGTTTATTACTCGCCATTATGGCTGTGTCGTCGGCATAAGTAGCAATCATGACTCCATCCAACTGTGGTAGATCCGAGGTGTATAAGGTATACAAAGTCGCCTGCTCCTATATTGTAAAATTTGGAGTTGGATTCAGATTCTGTTACTTGGAAGATTCTCCCCGTGAGATATGTTTTCAGAAGAATGTAGTAGCTGTGTGGAAGACTTGTTTTAATCTTACAGAGAAGACCCTCGTGCCAGACCCTGTCGAATGCCTGCTGGATGTCCAAGAACGCAGATGAACAGTATTCTTTTTCCTCCAGTGATTTTCGTATTTTCTCCACTACCCTATGTACCTGTTCAATAGTGGAATGTTGCTGCCTAAATCCAAATTGATGGTTTGGGATGGTATTATTGTTTTCTAGTAGAGGCATAATTCGATGAAGAATCAATTTCTCACAGACTTTTGACAAGATTGGTAAAAGGCTGATGGGCCTATATGAGGTGACTTGATTTGCTGGTTTCCCTGCCTTGTGTATCATGAGAATTTGCGACACCTTCCAAAGGTCCGGAAAGTATTGAACCCTTAGTATACCATTATACAACATGGTTAGGAAAACTACTGCCTTTCTTGGAAGTTCTCTCAAGATTTCCTTTGTAATGAGGTCATAACCAGGCGCCTTTTTATCTTTCAGGCCAATTATAGTCCTCCAAACTTCTCTTACTGTGACCGGTGCAGGTGGGAGCGACATTTGCATAGGCTGGGTTAAAATAGATTCGACCTCTATTTCAGATTCTGTGTCACTAGCGTAATTCGGTGAATATTAAAGATTTTTTTTTGTATTTTATATGTCGGATCGTCAGGTGCGATCGAGGAGGAGTGCCGAGCGGTATAGTACATCGTCAGGACTATAGGCGTTCCCATTATCCCATTATCGATAAACAAGACCTGTAAAAACAATTACACACTATTAGTAAAGAAAACATAATACAAATGGTAATCAGTAACAAGAATAAAGTAAGTTAAAGGTACAGCAACAATACAGTTAATCGAACAGACCATTAAGGTCCCACAGTTCGTACAGTGGCCAAGCCACCCAATGATAAACGAACAAACCCTTAAGGTTTACAGTTCGTACAGCAGCCTAAGCCACCCAATGATAAACGAACAAACCCTTAAGGTTCATAGTTCGTACAGCAGCCTAAGCCACCCAATGATAAACGAACAAACCCTTAAGGTTCATAGTTCGTACAGTAGCATAAGCCACCCAATGATAAACGAACAAACCCTTAAGGTTCATAGTTCGTACAGTAGCATAAGCCACCCAAATACAAAGTGTATCGCTCGCTAGCAGCAAGCCTATACAGCTATGTGAATATACAGCAGCGCTGTACCAGGTAAACCGACAGTATTGTCGGGAGCAGGAACTCTTAACTGAGTCGAATCCGAGGATCGACTCCCATACTTACGGAGTGCACGCTCTTTTACAAGGCGATGCCCCCACCTTGTAACCTCTCCATACAAGTCTGCCCATGACGCACGGAAGTGCGTCACGCGTTTACTTGATACAAAACACTAAAGTGTGCTGAATCTAAAAAGATCTGTAATCAAATAACACAATAATAATTGTCATTAATAAACAATAGTGATTTCATAAAGTAATTCGTTTTACATTCAAAGTAACGTGTCAACAATTGTTTTGAATAAAACCATCGATAACTTATTATCGAAATAAAGTACCTAACCACAAATCAGTGTGCACACACAATTAATCATGTTTCGAATTAATAGACAATAATTGATAGTAAAATCACATAAATTAACAATAAGAAACACAAATCATAACAAATTTAGTTAACACCCACAATTGTGATTAATAAACTGTCTCCGACATATATATATTTTATATATTCAGTATTGTACATTTAATTTGAAATAAAATATTGCAACTTCAAGAATGAAATAAAATTCACAAATAACAATAAAACAAACACTTGTTACACTTTACTTTTCATGGTAGCAAATAGGAATAAAACTATTAATTCATTTCTGACACAAGTTCTAATTACTTAATGTAAGTTAGTGAGGAACGTACGTGAAAATAATATACCTAATAAATTCAATACATAGGTACGAGAAAACTGTAATCTGTGTTGTAATGGTTCATGTAGACCTTCAACATCCCTCACTGGTGGTCTACAAAGCATTCACTATCATCAAATCTATATTAGTCCACATGACCTTATAAAACAACAATTAAAATATCTCAGATACAACATAACTAGGGTTGTTGTAATTGTTTTGAATATCACTATTTTAAAGGTTTTTTTACTTGTAGTCCAACACAAAATAAAGACTTAGACCACTATATTATTCGTCGCTATTTTACCAGTCATACAGTTCAGTCCACGTAGAGAAGCAGATTGGCCGATGATATAAGGCAGCAAACTTGAGCTATAAATTTAAACCTGAATTAGTATCTTTCCAGATAGTTATTGAATATTTAATGGTAACTTTTAAATACTTTTGTTGAATTTTGAAATAACAAGTATTGCTAAATCGGAATGCGTCGGCCACAGTACTCCATTTATAATAGAAAAAAAAAATAGAGGTTTTTATTTCTGTCCGTGTGGTGTCGGACGTAAAGAATAGCACCATCCCATATCTTCCCGTGGGTGTCGTAAGAGGCGACTAAGGGACTTACCAGAGAATGGGCAGCAGCGTTGTCTGTGCCTTTGTAACAACCATACTGCGATCGCCAATCCGTCTGCCAAGCCTGGCGATTATGGCAAAACCCCCACTTAGGGAGGCCTATGTCCAGCAGTGGACGTCTTTAGGCTGAAATGATGATGATGATTTCTGTCTAATGCTATTGTAAATGGAGTATAACTTTCAATTACAGTCAGAAAAGACTTATGCATTCCACAAATAACATCAATGTTAACACTAGAGTACACGCGCCCCTATTTTTGACACCAATACACGCGTAGCCTACTATAGTAGGCCTTTTTGAAATGTCGATAAATGTTTTTTTGGTTATATTAAAATGAAACTAATAATCAAAATAATATATTTGTTTATTAAGGTTTTCAGAATAAACTTAATGTTTTATGTAACAAGTAGGAACTTTGAATTACTAACAATTTACTTATCTAATAGAAAAAAACAACGAAATTGGCAGTTCTGAGATCAATGTCTTACATTATTTTTTTAAACTAATATTAATTAGAAAATTAAACCGTTTTCATAATATTCAGTACACACCACACAGCCTGGTAATCAGGGCAAATTCATTAGTTGCAAGTCTTGCACTACTTTTTCGTTGATCAATATCGAGCTTTTTTACAATTTGCGCATCGACCAACTCGTCTCAACTTTGGTGTGATATCATGCTGTACTTCTTCAAGAGCATCTCTATTTACGAGAGCGGTAATTGCAACAATGTTCATCAAATCGAGAAAAATTGTAAGTGGCCATCGGCAGCGTATTCTTAGGACACTGTATTATTTACACATCTTATCTCTATCAATACGTCACCACACTTAGTACGGTTGTAAAAAGTAATTATTTCAGGCTTGCGTTCCTTATGTGTATCGGGATCAATGGTTGCATCGTTATGCAATGCAAAAAGTAAGTTGACTTATTTTTTTTTTGGGACAGTGACACAAAAGTCGTCCTTCTGAATACTGAAAATATAACTCTTGATTTCGAAGCTTTCAATCCAATTTCGATTTCACTGGTTTCTGCCTCACGCACAGGGCTTGAAAATCCGGCGCTAGTTCTCTTCTTCACTCTCAATTGCATCATCATCTCAATATAAGCCACCTCTCCACTTGTCCAGTACCTATTATTAGATAAATAAATATTTGCACAAAAGTAGTCAAATTACGAACTTGATATAATACATTTTATATTAGAATACAAAATAAATATAAGTGCGATTATGGTAAAAGTAAATATCATTAAATATATACCTTAAACACTTGAAATACGATAAAAATGGCTTACCAAAATTTGGTACACCAATACACGCGCGGACTACTATGGTAGGCCCGCGGCTTTGGCACCAAATTACAGAAATATGTGTTTGCGACAAGGTCACATGCGGTACTGACCTGTTGACAAATTTAATAGAGCAGGCTTACCTGGAACCACACCGCTCTAACATACAAAACTGCTAATGTATGAGTAACAATGTTACCGTGGTCTACTATAGTAGGCCACGCGTGTACTCTAGTGTTAAGCATTCTAGTGGTAATACTGTACTGTGTATAAATACTTCACAGATCTAAATAAACTATTAAAAAAATCATAACATTCTGTTAATATATCATACTTCTACATAAATATTCTACGACTGTGAAATAAATTGCTATGATACAATGATATTATAATAAACAGATATGTTATGAGCGCCCAATTTTGAAGATTCAAAAACGTCCTAATTGGGACGTATTGCCTTTAGTCTGCGTCACGCATGGCGACGAGTAATACGCTTTGTTAAAGCAGCTAAAAAAATGAAAAAATGCTATTTTGTGTATTTAGAAAGTGTATCTGGCGCAGCGGCATGCGCCTACACATTCACACGTAGCAACACGCATTTCTACAAGTCGCGGCTCATCGTTATTATTATGACGTCTGATGTTTTTTCGTCTACCTACAGCAAATCCATTTTTTACCTTTTTGTGTTCATTACGCACAGTCATCGAACCATGTACTAGAAAATTCTTTTTAATCAAGTATACACGTATTACCACAGTTTTTCGGGTTTTATTTACATAAAATACGACTCGCAAATGTCTCACAAGCAGACATAAATTAGCGACCGTGACACGACAGCAAAATCATCAGAAACAATATCTGGAAGTCACTACTCCCCATAGTCAGGAGAACGTGCCTCATCCAGAGTTAAAGCCAGTCAGGATCCGGCGTCTAAGCTACAGCAAGACTTAGTCACGACCACGGCAGGAAACTTCCACAGAGATAAGTGTCCTAATCATACTTTCCTACCCATACCAAATCACACATTTCCAATTCATCATCATTAAATTGCCTCCACAGTGCATCCAAGGTCACAAAAGGCAACTATAATCGTTGTTCATCGAGTAGGTAGTAAACATCTTCAACTCATTATTTACATCAAATTAGTTTCTTTCTTTGTTGTAAAATCGACAAGGTTACAAAGGTCATTCATATTACCTATAATTATCCATTGATACATTGCCTAATCACTATATTAAACGATCATTAGTAAACATAATCTCGTTTTATGTAGCAACAATTGTTATTTATTTAGTTAACAAAGTAGTAAAATTATCTAAATAAAACTTTGTAATTTAATTTCAAACAACTTAACTTAACTTAATTAGGCATTGTTGTGTCATTAAACAGCAATCATATATTTCTTAGTAAGTAGTCATTTCACGCTTTTCACCCGTTCTGCCGAAATTTCCAGGATCGGTGAAGGAATGCGACCTGCAGTTCAATCGATCAGCTGTGCGGAACCGGTTTCTTCGCCACAGGTGTCGCCGAGCTGACGGGACTGAGATAAGAACTACTACTACTACTTACTTATTGTAAACAAGTGCAGCTAAGTGGACAAGTTTTTATTGGTTTAGTTGTTAAATTACAAACACAGCAATGACTACTGAGTCTGACAAACATAATAGTATTAAGTATAAGGAGTTAAGTTTGAGGCGTAGTTCGATTAAAGGCCAAATAACAAAGTTTAAAAATTACATATCAACATTAGGCTCAGTGCAACTGTCTAGCATAGAACTTGTCGAGTTATCATTAAAGTTAAGTAAGTTTGAAAGTTTGTCTATTAAGTTTGACGACCTTCAAACTGAAATTGAAGTTTTAAATCATAAAAATTTAGATTCAGAGATTGATGAGCGTGATAGCATCGAGCAAGATATTATTTCATGTATAGCAACAGCAAAGAATTTAATTGAAGATGCGAACAATCAATCTGAGGCGCGTCGTAAGTCTTCAGCGTTCTCATGCCATCACCCTCATAATTCTGATCCTACCGGATTCAAGTTGCCGCGGATTGAGATTTCTAAGTTTAACGGAGCATATTTTCGCTGGCTTGAATTTCGAGATACCTTTCAAGCATTAGTACATAATAACGAGCGTATTTCCGATATAAACAAATTTCATTATTTAATATCATATCTCGAAGGAGATGCGGCTCGTATCATTTCGAATCTTGAAATTTCATCGTCAAATTATAAAGAGGCGTGGTCTTTACTATGTGAGCGATACGACAACAAGAAGTTGCTCATTAATTATCATTTGTCAGAACTAATTAACATAAAACCGATTATTAACGAATCCGAACGTTCGTTACGTTTTTTAGCTGATCACGTAACGAAAAACTTACGAGCACTGGCTAACTTAGGGCGACCCACCGATAAGTGGGACGATATAATCATATTTATGATGACAGCCAAATTAGACAGTCAAAGTTTAATGAAGTGGGAAGAATCACAAAACTCATTTAATTCAGTTGATGATCTGCCAACCTTAGCTCAGTTTCATAGGTTCTTAACAGACCGCGCTGGTGTTTTGGAAGCAATGAATCGTAGTAAATCTGACAATGTCAATAAACCGCCACGTCCTAGCCAGAGTTCTCATAATCAACAATCACAGTCAAACAATAAACAACATAATTTTAATTCTAATAATAAAAACAATAGACCTCCTCATGTTAAATCTTTTATTACCAATCAACAGAATCAGAAAATAATTGATTGCGTCATTTGTAGTGAGCCACACAGAATTTACTCATGTCCTACATTTAAAAACAAAACTGTTAATGAAAGATAGCTGATGTTCAGAAATATAATCTGTGTCCTAATTGTTTAAGACAGGGTCATCAAGTGGCTGACTGTCCATTAGGACCTTGTATTTTTAAAGAATGCAAGGAGCGCCACAATTCCCTTCTGCATCAATCTCATGCGTCTTCCACGAACTCTGCTGAAGTATTGTCAACTTTCTCAGAGCCATACACATATCATGTATTTTTATCAACCGTCGTCATTGAAGTGTCGAACCCGTTGACTAATACCACGGAGAAGGTACGTGCTCTCTTAGACTGCGGCAGTCAATCTTCACTCATGACGAAAAACCTGAAACATAAATTACAATTAGACACAAATCAAACAAAGGAAATAAATATAATAGGCATAGGCAATAACCTATGTCATAAGGTTACAGAATCCTGCAAAATTACACTCAATTCGATGAACAATCCATACAGCGTTACATTATCCTGTTTAGTGCTTGATGAGCTGACAGGAGACCTACCTAAGGTACCTATAAACATGAAACACATTACATTACCCGACTACATAAAGTTGGCCGACCCTAGCTTTAACGTACCAGCAAAGACAGACGTTATTCTTGGGGCGGATATATTTTGGGATGTTGTAGGTACAGAACAATATTCTCTGGGTCCCAAGAACCCAAAATTAATAAACTCAAAATTTGGCTGGCTCGTAGCTGGTCCCATGTTTTCTAGTTATTCAAAATACATGCAATGCAATCATATAAGCATTTCAAATCAATCATATTATCAATCAGATTCAATTACAAATATTGATCAGAAGTTAACTAAGTTTTGGGAAGTCGAAGAACTTCCCCAAAAAACAACTTTGACCCCAATTGAGAGGTTGTGTGAAGAACATTTCCTCGCTAACACTACACGATTAAGTTCAGGTAGGTTTTGCGTCAAGTTACCATTGCTTGACAGTCCTAATACTCTTGGTGATTCATACAATTTAGCCAAAAAACGGCTACTTAATTTAGAAAAACGATTTCGTAAAATTCCAGAACTCAAAAGACAGTACACAGAATTTATTAATGAATACGCCGAATTAGGTCATTTGTCAGAATCACACATAGCAAAACCTACTCCAAATTATTTCTTGTGTCATCACGCAGTATTCAAAGAGGAAAGCGAATCCACCAAAATCCGCGTAGTGTTTGACGGCTCGGCCCCCACTTCTTCTGGCCGCTCGCTCAATGATATTCTCATGGTAGGCCCTAACAAGCAAGACTCTCTTTTCTCCATCTTGATCAGGGCTAGACAGTACAAATTTTTACTCACTGCTGACGTTGAAAAAATGTTCCGCCAGGTGGCGTGTCATAGTGACGACCAAAATCTACAACTGATCTTATGGAGAGAAGAGGAGTCGCAGCCAATCAAAACTTACAGATTAAATACCGTCACTTACGGCACTGCAAGTGCGAGTTATTTAAGTACGCGGTGCCTATGGCAGGCCGGAGAGGAATGTGGGGACGAGTTCATAAAGTCTATTATCCAAAACGACTTTTACGTGGACGATCTTATCACTGGGTCAAATAACGCAGATGAATTGCGCCGCGTAAAAGACTTAGTATCAAATACGTTAAGTTCAGCATGTTTTCCATTACGGAAATATAAAAGCAACTTATCAAACATTTTACAAGACAACATTGATTTTCAAAAGAACAAGTTAATAACCAGTGAATCGTCGAGCACTCTCGGATTGGGATGGAATCCTTCCAACGATCAATTACACTTTCCAATCAAACCTATGACAGTTGATGGAAAGTTAACAAAACGAATCATAATGTCAAATTCGTTAAAAATATTTGATCCACTAGGGTTATTAAGTCCGTGCATAATCAAGCCCAAAATTATGCTACAAAGGTTGTGGCTCCTCCGAGTTGATTGGGACGAGCCTGTTCCCCAGGATATTCATGAATCTTGGGACGAGTTTGCAAATAATCTTCATCATTTAGCTAGTTTACAAATACCTAGAAACGTTATTTGTGACGCTGCAAAGATTATCGAAATTCATTCTTTCAGTGATGCATCGCAGAGCGCCTACGGTGCTTGTATCTATGTTAAATCAATAAATCAAAATGATGATGTAAGTATTAAATTGTTATGTTCAAAGTCCAAAGTTTCACCTTTAAAACCTATGACGATTCCTCGTTTGGAACTCTGCGCCGCCTTGCTTGCTGCGAGATTGACCAAAGCAGTTTGTGATGCCATAAAATACGTACCTTCTCGCGTAGTCCATTGGTGCGACAGCAGCGTAGTCCTTGCCTGGATTCACAGCGTACCTAGAAATTTAAAAACATTTGTAGCAAATCGCATAGGTGAAATCATTGAATTAACTCAACCATCTTCATGGCGATACGTACCTACTGCAGAAAACCCAGCTGACCATATTTCTAGGGGTATTAATCCAAATCAGCTGCCGAAGTTAAATCTGTGGTGGTACGGCCCACAGTTTTTATGTAAAGATGAATCAGATTGGCCTCTCTTACATTCTAATATAATAAATAAAGAAAACTTACCTGACGTTAAAACCAATTTGTGCACTACTATTGTTGAACCATTTAATTTTGCAACTTACAGTTCATTTACTAAGCTCCAACGAGTGATTGCTTACGTTAAAAGATTTATTTATAATATTCAAAATCCTAATTTTAAACACACTGACTTTTTAACTGCCGATGAGTTAAATCAGTCTTTCAATAGCCTCTGTTTCATGGCTCAACAACAATCATTTCCAATCGAGTATAAACTTTTAAAACAAAACAAGACGTTACACAGTAAATCCAGAATTTTATCACTATCACCGTTTATTGACAACAATAATTTAATTAGAGTTGGTGGCAGAATTCAAGCTTCTGATTTTCCATATGAGAAGCATCAAATACTTCTTGACTCATCTCACATTCTAACTAAATTATTTTTTCATCGCGAACACATCCGTCAGATGCACGCCGGGCCACAACTCTTGTTAGCCACAGTTCGAGAAACAATTTGGCCTATCAACGGTCGTCATCTGGCTCGTCGCATAGTACACAATTGTGTAACATGCAGGCGCTTTCAAGGCAAGACCCTACAGCCTAAAATGGGAAATCTTCCTGCACAACGCGTTACCGTCGGTTTGCCATTCGTTTCAGTTGGTCTAGATTTTGCTGGACCCTTTTTTATTATTAACCGACGTGGACGAGGAGCAAGACTGACGAAATGCTATTTGTGTTTATTTATTTGCATGCGCTACAAATGCGTACATTTAGAAGCAGTAAGCGGCCTATCTAAGGACGACTTCCTTATGACGTTAAGACGTTTTATTGCACGCCGCGGCAAGCCGGCGGAAATATTCTCCGACAACGGTCGAAATTTTGTCGCAGCGGCTAAAGAATTAGGATCATTTTTAAAAACTAATAAACACTTGCTTACTGACTTTGCTGCACAAGAAGGTATTCAGTTCAATTTCATTCCCGCTTACTCCCCTCATTTCGGCGGCATTTGGGAATCAGGCATCAAATCCGCGAAACATCACGTTAAACGCGTTATTGGCAATCTTCACTTGACCTTTGAAGAATTGCAGACTTTATTTGCACAAGTGGAGGCAATATTAAACAGCCGTCCCTTGTGTCCCATGTCCTCCAATCCTAACGATTTCCTTTCCCTCTCCCCAGGACACTTTCTCATCGGGAGAGCGCTGACAACGTTCCCATTTCCTATAATTGAAGATGTTGATCCAAACAAGCTGAAGCGATATCAACGACTGGAGCAAATCAGGCAGCATTTTTGGCGTCGTTGGCAAGGCGAATACATCAACGAACTACAGAGACGACAGAAATGGATGAAGGACACTCCGCAGCTCAAAGTGGATGACCTTGTTTTAATTAAAGAAGAAAATCTGTCACCTTTGTGTTGGCGGCTCGGAAGAGTGACAAAATTGTTTCCGGGACCTGATGGCGTTGTACGAGTGGCAGATGTAAAAACGGCAACAAATTGCCTTCGACGAGCTTTGGTTCGTTTGTGCCCTCTTCCCATTCAAGATGAAGAGCCAAGTTGAAAGAGGAGCCTTTCAACGGGGGGAGCATGGCGCAGCGGCATGCGCCTACACATTCACACGTAGCAACACGCATTTCTACAAGTCGCGGCTCATCGTTATTATTATGACGTCTGATGTTTTTTCGTCTACCTACAGCAAATCCATTTTTTACCTTTTTGTGTTCATTACGCACAGTCATCGAACCATGTACTAGAAAATTCTTTTTAATCAAGTATACACGTATTACCACAGTTTTTCGGGTTTTATTTACATAAAATACGACTCGCAAATGTCTCACAAGCAGACAGTATCAATTATGATACCAAATTTAATAAAGCACAAGGGATCTCATACCACATGTTACTACGCAATATACATCGATTTATTTATATATTTCAATTATTTTCCTAATATTCTTATATTTGGAGGTTAGAAAAAAGAAAGAAATGGAAATACATTTTTTCACGTGAGTAAGACAAGGACGCGTTCACTCCAGACATAGAATAAAAGTACAGATGCGATATCGTAGGCAGTAAAGTCATTGTTTACCCACAGTTCTGTTTTTCTTTTTTCTAACCTTGTAATATTTAATTATTTTGTTTTATTTAATCATTTATATACTTAATTAGAAATTAAACAATGTGACAACAGATATTTTTTATCCTTTCTTCGTTAATAAGGTTATCCAATGAGATCTGGCTTCAAAAATGGATCGCATTTGTTCATAAACGAAGAAATGAATTTTATTACAAAATAAATATTTTCTACTCTATATATTATTATATATATTCTATTATACCTTTAGTTCTGTTTATTAGTTGTTATAGGTACAAACCACGCGTATAAATGTACTCGCGGTTTGTACCTTCTGTCTCGTTAAGTTTGTTAGTCTATGATGCCAAGGCGCTGTGATTGCTGGCCAGGATAATGTCTGTTTACATTCACGCGCAATTGACAACACTGTCTCTTTTTTTCTTGCTGGTTTTTTCAAGCCATCCCTTTTCAACATTTTGACTTGTAGTGAGTTGTAAAACGAATGAAAAGTGTGTATGTGTGCAGCCGCTGCTGCGCGGAACACTTTTTTCGTTTGTTTTGTGAGTGTATAACATATCTGTTTATTAGAATATCATTGCTATGATATGATGGTGTTCCTGCCACACTGGTCACTGGTGTAGTGTATGTTCTCTAGTGCTGTATACACACTGCTACATTATATGATATTGGAAAGAGAGTCCAACATTCGATATTTTGCGCCACACGTATACATACTTCAAATTATAAGCAAAATAAACCAGGATCACGAATAATAAACAATAATGTGGGGACATTTCACACATGGCCACCTGACCCCATACTAGGGACGGCCTGTACTATGGGTGTCAGACAGCTGATAAACATACACAAATACATACATTTATAGATAAGCAACACCCAGACACAAGGCAAACACAAGTGCTCATCACACAAATGTTCACCCTGGGGCGGGAATCGAACCCGCAACACGCTGCGCAGCAGTCAATCGCTCAGTCACTGCACCAATCGTGTCGTCGAAATATTTATAATATTTTTATATTTAGCAGGTTTTTTACGTATTTGTTCAAATATTCGCGTTACTTGGGTAATACAAAATATTTATACATACCCTATAAATGCGACGCGACCAGTTACAATATTTTATTTGTGTGCAAGAAGCGCGCAAAACATGTGAGAACGTAGGCGGAATGTAGGGAGCGGGTACACTGCATTTTTCGCTTAGAGAAATCTAGTGCATCTAGGTGCTAATTGGATCCCCGCACGCACACAGCATGCTCTTTGCAAAGTTTCTGTAAATACAACTATAAAATCGATTAGACTTTAATTACTTGCTTTATCATCATGTTTTTTTTTTATTGTTACCGACTACCAAACTCATTTGCATTTGATTCACATCATTGCTTCCATTCGTTCATACACTTTGGAAAAATAACGCGGATATTTGCACTTATACACCAAGATACCCAACACCAGTTTAAGTACGGTACCTAACCATAGACATTCAGACACCTCTAATAGCACAGATAACAAATACTACAATCAGTTTTAATTGGCAGGTGTCTGTAGAGGAGTTCAAGGAAAAATCTAATGTTTGCAAGAACAGTGCAATGTAATGAGTTGACATACTCACATGCTTTTATAAATACCGGTTTATTTCATTACACCTACTGTTATTTCCTCATTTACATATTATAATTATACGGAACCTTCATTCCAGACATTCAGTAAATAAAAAACGTGCATCTTGCACAATTTAACATAAACTGAACAATTCAAAACTACTTATAAATATTTCTGGTATACTAACTTATAGATTAAAAAAATGAGGTAACTTACAATAAGAACATTAAGAATACATCAGCAAAACTAAATAAAACTGCTTTCAAACTAAGTGAACTAAAAGCATTATTGTTTTTAAGCTAAACAAGCTCATATTATTGCATTGAAATATACATATGGCGAACAGAAAATGCAAGGTATGTTGTGTAACGTTAACATTGTAACATGGTTTTTGTGAGTCATCACATTTTACCAATATGAACGATTACAACGTAAACCAGCTGCACTGTAGATCCGAAGCATCATCTAGTTCGCAAAGATCTATGTACATCATGCAAGACATTTCCAAGCAACCAAGCAATAGTTGCCCACGGCCGTGTTAACTACATCCTTTACGCAGGAACTAAAATACTGGCAGTACAATATGAAGTGTAGAGTATCAAATAATTTAATATATTATATTACTTTCCATATAATTTCTTTGTCATGGTTCTACAATAAGGTTAAATGATGTTTACTGTGTGTAGTACACCTTGTAGTACAATGTTTTGGATCGCCATAGACTGTAGGTGTTGTCGAATTTGAGTAAGTATACTCCTTCACCGGGATATGTATGGGATCCGGCGTACACCTGGAAATACAAAAAAAAACTTTAGTGTTCGTAAGTAAGGAGAACTTACAAATATTTTTACGGGAAATCAAGTTTCAAAAGAGAATTCTTTTATAATTATACGTAAATCTATACCAATATTATAAAGCTGAAGAGTTTGTTTGTTTCTTTGGTTGAACGCGCTAATCTTAGGATCTACTGGTTCGAATTGAAAAACTAATTTGTGTTGGATCAGGATAGTCCATTTACCGAGGAAGGCTACAGGCCCATGCAAAGCCTGGTCGGGTCGCTAGTATATATATATACAGATATATATCGTCTTTCATCCTCTATAGAAAAGGGAGGTTCCTTCGACCAGACGGGTGTTGTGTCTGGTGGGCTACAGCCCGACGGTTGTAGTCGGGATTTAGTCTAAATGCTAATGTTGTGAAGTGCATGTGCGATAGACGTCGCTACATATTTTTGTCGATGTGGAAGTCAAGTATACTATAAAACATTGCATTATTGCACTCTGCAATAATGTAGCTTTCTATCATTTTTTGTAAGCCAACCAATACTTCCAGAGAAAAGCAATTTATAATATATCGGCCTCTTTTCATGGGTACTGAGAAGGCATGCACATCATTCACCTCTTCAAACAAAAAAAATAAAAAACAAACTTTACCTCTTTATAATATAGATAATAATGTAATGACCATATTATAATATTTGACCTTTTTGGATAATCCAAAATGAACTTTATTTCAACAGTAATAGGGTAAGTTTTGTATTATCCAACTAAGGCGAATATTTGTACAAATGCGCCATGTGAAGTGCCAGCATAATAAGTAGTTAGTTTGTCTAGTTGGTTGATTATATTATTTTTATTTTAAGTTGGTCTACAGACCTCGGTGTGACAATCCCGGCGGTACACGGGCACCACGAGACTCGTCAGAGGCCGCACGGCGGTGACCCCTTGCTTCTGTGAGCGTTTCTCTGAACCAAGTTCTGGGTCTGCAGGAGTACCATGGATCGTGAACTCATGGAACTGACCTGCAAATGAGATCAGATATTTATGAAACAAAAATAGCATAAAAACATAATTCAATCATTACAACAAAAAAAAAACATTAGCTGCTATGACGATTTGTCCTTTGCTACGCTACAAATTCGTCAGAAATGATTTTGACTATTAAAAAAAATAGCTAAATAAATAAATACTTTTTTATTTTTCTAACACTCATGGCAAACAGTCACTTCACCATACCATATTTATTGCGATTAAGTTATTAGCTGATGCCCGCGGCTTTGCCCGCCTAACAAATTATATACTAAAAC
This sequence comes from Charanyca ferruginea, assembly GCA_947361185.1. Classification (NCBI taxonomy): domain Eukaryota; kingdom Metazoa; phylum Arthropoda; class Insecta; order Lepidoptera; family Noctuidae; genus Charanyca; species Charanyca ferruginea. Next base: position 42,708,421 of record OX376056.1, read on the forward strand.
CTTTCTCTTGAATCACTCTATTAAAAAAACCCGCATCAAAATCCGTTGCGTAGTTTAAAGATCTAAGCTTACATAGGGACAAACAGACGCGGCGGGGGACTATGTTTTATAATATATTATGTAGTGATTAATTTACCATCCGAAACCTGGAATTCATCCTCATCCACTTCATCTTCGTCCTCTTCATCACTTTCAGCCACGTGGACAGTGACCTCAGTAGTCGCAGATTTGCTCCATTCGAAATATAAGCCGAAACCTGGAACATATAGCATACAGGAAAATTAAACGCTTTTAAACGTTTCTCTGTCTGTTCTTTGATGTATTTATAATATAAGAAAAGCTTGTACAATTTAAGTTCTTTTTTATTAAAATCATATTATTGTTTGGACTGTCTTTTTCGTCTATTGGTCGCCACCGCGACTGAGGGTATTCTGTGTCCTAGTATTTTATTTGAATTTAAATTACTACATTGTTAAATTGATATACAGTAATTGGTTAACTCATTGTAAATTAACAAATAAATAAAAGTTTGGATCTTTTATTTATTTCATTAGGCTCACCCCCTATTACATGGAGCTTCTTCCCACAACTGGCGAAACGAAGGTCTTTACATACCTCTGCATACCCCTTTGTCCACTTTGGGAGAGACCAGGCGCCATTTTACAAAACAATAGCTTCGCCACAGCTTTTAAATTACTGCAGCTATCATCTTTATTTATAAAATTGTTATATCTATTTTTAGGTTGCAAATTAAAGATTTATTATTATAATTACCAATATCATAGTTATCAGTAGCAAACTCCCAACAGAGGCACCTAGCACGTGGGTGTGTAGGCACTCTCACTGTGATCGTCTCACCGTGACCCACTGTCAGCCGGCCTCCGCCCTGTTGCGCTGAACTCTTGAACTTGACGATGTCACCGCGAGTCCACATGCGGCTTGCTTCCACGTTCAGATATCCATCTGGAAATACAGAATTGACGAGAATAGATACTAAAATCACAACATAACATTTACTTAGATGCGGATGTTTATTTTATAAAAATGAAAATATGTTGTTAAATATGTATGGTCATAGTTCTTAAGACAGGGAATAACAAATTTGAACAGTAATTCATCACAGTTGTGATAATGTAATAAATAACCGTATACCTACAAGATTACAAATTTAATTTTGAATTGTTTTGAAGAAAGTTTAGTAAAATAGGATTTAACCTTCATCATCTGTATTGTCATCCACCTTGGGCTCTTCTGCGTATTCAATAGCTTCTGTCTTCTCTGAAGTCTGCATGGACCTGAAATAATAATTAAAAATGTTATCCTAAGCCTAAGTTTGGATAAGCCTTTTCATATTATGAAAATGAGTATATTACAATATAATTTAGGATTTGAATACAGCATCACTTGAAATAAAAAAAAAGTAAGTACTAGGTATTCACACACTTGTTATCCATTAATGGAGCATCCCCAGTTTCGTTCAAATTACAATCAGTTACAGGCTCTTCCTTCAGTACCGTTTCATTTGCATTATCTGTGTTCTCATTCTTTTTGTCTTCTATAGTGTCCTTTATATTAGAGTTGGCAAGTCTCTGGTCAACGGCAAGTTGTTGAATGTATTGCTGGTAGTGTTTGTCTTGTAGCTGACGGATGAGAATCGCTTGCTGGTCGAAGTTACCTGGGTACTGCTGTTCAGCATACTGTAGGAACTGTTCATAGGTTTGCGCATTGAGGGCATCCTTTATTCTTTGCCTGGAAAGTTATAAAGTAGATAAGCATACAACTATTAACACCTTCATGGACATTAATACCACATTATGAATGACTGATATTTATAATGACTGTTACGTAAATAAACGTATTTCTACCAGTAACAGAAACAATAACAATGGATTGATAATAAGTTGAAGACTATGATAAAAGAAAAAGACAGATTATTTGAGGTATGGAGCAAATGAGCCAAAGAATATGCTAAAGAGACTTAACTATTAGGATGGAGCGAAAAATTTTTTTTCGCTTGTGAATGATCTAATAGTGAAAAATTGATGCCTTGTAGGCTCACATTAATCCATGCAAAAGAATAATTGAATTGATTTACAGTAATAGCCTCCGCAACGTCTTTGAATTTTTGAAAAAAGTTGGTTTTTCCCTCTGTATTGGCGACATGGAAATGTATGAAATTTTAATAAACAAGCCTATTTTATTTTCAGAAATAATTGCAATTACAGTTTATTTTCGATACAAAACAAAAATAATTGCTCCGACACGTTGCTTGTTCTTGATCCTGGCCACATTGTTCCTTCCCATTTCCTCGATTTTTGCACATCTTTTTTTAACAATCCCTCAGTTTCCCTACCCCTGAACTCCATGCGCTCTGATCAGCCACTACATTGTGGTGGACCTAGACGATTGCCTCTAGGTCTGGGACCTCTAGTCTCTGTATTATTAGTTAAGTTAGTCTAAGTAGACATATGATAGTTGATTTTCGATCGTGTTAGACTACGCTCGATATTTAACAAATTACTTTTCGGTCCGTAAAAATATGCTGAGACTCGAAGTGCGTTTAAATGTCCTCTTTTTGAAGATATTCATGAGATAAAAGAAAACATTCAAAGAATTACTAAGATGCAATAAAGTACTATGAATGGAAGAGACATCAACTAAAGTTACAACTAGAAACTGCAGAAGACCCCACGGTTTCAAAAAAATATCGGATATTGTGACATCCAGATTTGAAAACATATGGCAAACTGCATCTATTACTCAATTAGACTGAGACACCATCAGAAAACTTGACCACCATGGCTACATTTGTCGTAAAAGTTTACGTACCATCATGTTTCTGCATTAAAGTAAATCGTGTTGTAAAGATGGTATGCGACACCTTTTTAACATGATTAAGACCTCCGGGTACCAGTCAGAGGATCTAAAATGGTTATCAACCCTGTAATTCAACGGAGTAGCTATTTTGCACATCCTGAGAAGATTCTCCTTGCAATGATAATTGATGACATGAAGCACATTTCGAAAACTGGCAGCCCGGCGCATATTAAAGGCACACAAGATGTCTTCGTTGTTCGTTTAACACCTACAACAATGATATTCTCTACAATGTTTAAAATGCCAGCTATAACTTTTAATGCTTCAATATAATAATATACTGATTAAATAAAATTGCAGGAAACATTAACATAACCACCGATTATGAAAAACTTGTGTGAATAAATCCAGTCGATCGTTGAATTAGGTGGTGAGGGTGAAGTGTTGTTTTTAAGTCTTCTATGCCATACTGACTGAAGCTGTTGGATGGGCTACAAAAGTGACTGTCGTCACTGCCACTTGTCAATGCACCATTAAGTAACGATTAGGTGCAATAAAAGTCAGTTTAGAATCACGGAACGTAATGCCTAAGTTTGAAACAAAAAGAGATTTTCAAGCAAATTAATTGATCCCTTTTAGAATATTCTTATTTAAAAAAAAAAAATATTTTTGATTAAAGATGATTAACAACTAGCTGAATTATTTGGCATACGTGACGATGCACAGCATCTGTGAGAGGGCGCTGTATACTTCCCGTTTATTGTTAGCCAATCACAGCTTGTTGACGTCATATCCACGACCAATCAGCGCAGAGTTCCGGTAGTCACGTGGTCCCAGAGAGGGGGTCGCTAATGGCGACCGGTCTTGCCTCATAGCGTCGTTACCACGGAATAATAAAAACAAGGGGAAGTGCCACGCAGCCATCGAACGTGTGGCACAATTATGTGGAAATGATCAACATTGGTCCAGTCGAGATCAACTACTTGCAGCGACGTGACATATCGCACAATGTCGCACGTAAGGAGAAAAAATACAACCCTGCCTTATTGTGCATTTTTTACATGTAAAAATGATACCAGGGCAAAGAATGTTTCTTGCAGAGGTATATCGTATCACCAAAAAGTATAAAACTTTCATATATTTCAATATAATCGATTTTTATTGACAATACCATATTTTTACTTTGACGCGAACAAAAAACTACCTTATGTCCATTCATTAAAGTCTAAATTAGCTTGCTCGCTGTCTTGACTGTAATCGTTTTACGTGGCATAAATTCTAGAAACTTCGACGCTACTCGTTTAGGGATGCGACACATTAATGCAAATAGTTCGTGTCGATAAAACAATAACATGTAGGTATGTTTAGAACCAAACTTTTTTTTAATAAATAAAAGTACGAGTTTGAAAGAATGAGTTTTAAAAACCTTATACCTAAATTCTGGCAAATAGTCATTTATTCGCGGTTAGACGTAGGCCTATAAATGTTCTATTATATACTTACATGTATATAGTTTATCTTCACAAAAATTAAGATGTCAATTATGTTTTTAAAAGACTGTCACGTATTTAAAAAGGATATTGTCATGTCTAAAATAATGCGTCATTTCATTGGGACGTCAATCAATTTTCTACAAACAATCATATTACAGACTCATATTATCACAGAAAAATATGTCAATATACGCATACATAATTAATTAATCGTCATTTTTTATCCATTACGTACATTAAAAAGATCAATTTAAACACTGTAGGTAATTACATTTCTTACATTGTACAAATTATCGACAACTTGACCACATCTCTCATTGAATTGAAAAATAAATAACAGTTGCATGCGAAAATGACATCTATTTATAGTAACAATAGATGTCATGTTAAGTAATTTGGTAACAGCGCTCTCTAGCGTCGAATAGCTGAACTCGTTGGACATTGCTCGAATTGGATTGTTAGATGGAAAAAATATCTTAAGTGATTTTGACATGTAAAATAATAGCAACGTTCGTCAGTTGTGATACGGTTTAATTTCAAACAACAATAAATAAGCTTTTCGCCAAAGTTGCGTTTCTAATTTGTAGCCAATTATATCATCGTTTTCTGTGTATTGCAAGTACATTTTAATTTGCAAATGTGTGAGTTTGGCGACACTGGATCCAGTATTAAGTAAGACTAAGGGCACTTCCTCTTGTTTTTATTATTCCGTGGTCGTTACCAGGGGGTACCGACTTTGTATGGAGCAATGTAGGAGAGGTACCCGGGGCAGAAATATAACATTGCCAACATTAAAAAAAATGTACGACAGACCCACAAAATTAGGTCTTTAATAATACTTATTTTCAAATTGTAACACAGGCTCATTATGTGTGATTAGTTTTTTTTTTTCTTCTAAATAGTAGTTTTTATGCTAAAAATGTTTTAACTATATATTAATATTTGAAAGAAGCATTTTTTTTTTAAATGACTAATTGAAGTTACGCTGAATTTTAATTGGTCAATAATAGCGAATTGTTGTCTAAAATTAAAATTAATCGAAAATATAGTAGATATTTTTGATAATTTCATAGTAGCACTACACTGGATGTCAAAGTCAAATTGTTAATGCCATGTCAGATTCATTTTCATTCTGTTTTCGAGTTTCATGTAAGTGTGACTCGTTGCAGAATATTTCGTTTTCATTCAGTATTTCTGTGCTTTATTGGTAATTATAACGTTGAGTTGAGCTTCCGTTCCTCCGTTTAGTGTCCGTAAAGTGCAGTTAATCGTGTTTCACGATTTCTGAGACAGTGACTCTATTTTGTGATCTTTAGCTTATTTGTGAGGTTTCAAACTGAAATGGATGAATATAGAAGGAAATGTTTCAAGTGTGGCTGTTCACCAGCCGAACATAACGTGAAACTGTTCCGCTTTCCTAAACCCGGAGTTCGAAACCTTATTCGGTAAGTACTTAGACGTGCCTTTCGCCCGCTTGACAAATTATATACCAAAACCTTCCTCTTGAATCACTTTATCTATTCAAAAAACCCGCATCAAAATCCGTTTTAAAGATCTAAGCTTACATAGGCACAGGCATAATATGGGACGAGGGACTTTGTTTATTAATATAACCTTTCGAAAGATGACCTACTCCGAATCCTGTAGTTGTAGTATGCCAATATTTTTTGTTTTGCCAATGTTACTTGAGCAATGTAAAGTAGAAACATAACAGCTTAGTGGTTACACAGAGTTACACTACGTTCTACATAGTGTATCACTGCACTCAATCGAAATTAATCCGAGATGTTCTACGTCTATACTCCATTTATAATAGCATTAGAAAAAAGACGCTCATAGAAGCAGAAATGCAAAACATTTTATTTCAAAGATAAGTTAAAATAATTTTATTTTAACTTATTTTAACATAATTTTGATAAATAGATCTAATATAGTACTAAGTATGGACGTATAATAATATAAACAGAATAAAAGTCTTTTAAAAATTAGGTAACATTTTAAATTTGGGAATTACATTGAAACAAATAACGTACCGGGTATTGTTCATCCCTGCTTCTGTTAGGTTTTTAGCATTGACACTGTAATTTTAAATTAGAATTAAATATAGAACTAAATGAAAGCCACACAATTTTATAAGGTAAACTAGCTGACCCGACAGACGTTGTCCTGTCCCGATCTACGGGGGATGAAAAAGGGGGATGAAAAATAGATGTTGGCCGATTCTCAGACCTACCCAATATGCACAAAAAATTTCATCAGAATCGGTCAAGCCGTTTCGGAGGAGTACGGGAACGAAAACTGTGACACGAGAATTTTATATATTAGAAGATTAAAATAGTTACAAATATGTGCGATTAAATAAAATAGATTATAATAAATTTGGTATCTATCGTAACTTTAAGATGTTTATTGTACTTTTGCAACAAAGTATGCATTAAAAAGAACCTTTTTTAACTTCTGGCAATGATATTGTAAATGGAGTATAGTTTGCTTAAAAACTAGTAAAAAAGGACTATTCATTAGTTTTTAAGCAACCTAGATGTAGAACATATATTAATTTGTCTTAACTTAATCTTTATATTATTGTGAATCATATTTGTAGCAGTTCCTTAGAACTTTAGATGATTCATGAACATGTTATTTTTTTCACTTTCAGTTGTCTGCTGTGGGCAAAATTCATTTTTCCGGAAGGGCAGTATAGTTCTTTGGAAAATCAGACAAAGTTGTATAAGGATCACAGAATGCTTTGTAATAAGCATTTTAAAGATGCCGACTTTAAAGACATCACAAAGGCTCAGTTACTTCGAACTGCTGTTCCATGTGATGTAAGTAAATATTTTAATGACTGATTATGTACAATGACAATAATTGTTGCTAAAATTGTGTTGGTTGTCAAAGTCAAAGTCAAATCATTTATTTCAATTAGACCATTAAAGGCACTTTTGAACGTCATAAAAAAAAAGTTGATTCTAGTTGCCCCTTCCAAAAGGTAGTTTCGTATGGAGAAAAATGGGCAAGAAACTCCATACTTACTCTTTTAAAAAAAAAAATTGTACAATATTTTGCATTTACAGTTTATAGTTATATTATAACTATACGTGAACACAATGGACCCTGCAGAAAAAAACACTATATTGAAGTATGTACAAAGTATTACAAGATTAAAAACGATAGCCAAGTTGTATACATAGATACATAGTGTTCACATATTATTATTTACAATTATTGAAAAAGTAGACAACAACTCCTTACATTTCAACAAACTATGAACTAGTGTGTGAACCAGAGCAAGAATTAAATATAATATATATATACATTTTAAGTATAGATTGAGTAGTTTTGATTAGCAATCAGTTTGATTTTGTCTAGACTGTAAATTGTCTTATGGAGCCCGGACCAGCATGTTTCCAAGCATGGATATAATCCTCTAAACTGTAATATGCTTGTTTACAGAGTGTACTTTTAATATATGTTTTAAATTTTCTTTCACTTAGTTGCAATATATCACTAGGAATTTTGTTATAACACTTAACACAGTACCCCATAAAAGATTTATGAACTTTAGAAAATCTAAAATATGGTTGAGCTATTTTGTATGTTACAAATAAAAATTTAATGAATGGAATAATTTTGTTTCAGGCTGAACATGTACTTATTGATTCGGCCATACCACAAGCTGGTCCATCTCAAAGAATATCTTTAGGGGACATAACTAATATTCAAACTGTGGCCAATATGCCTGAAACATCTTCAGCGAAACAAACACAAGCCACCAACACTGATGTAAGTATATTTTGAAAATCACCTACTGTTAGCCACTAAAATTGTGTTGTTAATAAATAATATATTTAGAAAATTGCTGTGATCTTTTATCATTATGTGGTTATATATTTAGAAAACAAAAATCCGAATTATGATTGCTATGACAAAGACCCCTGGAATAATCATATGGAGCCATATTATATATATATATATATATATATACGTACGTTTTATATTATACAATCATATTATATTATATATATTTGACGACACGGTTGGCGCTGTGGCTGAGCGATCGACTGCTGCGCAGCGTATTGCGGGTTCGATTCCCGCCCCGGGTAAACATTTGTGTGATGAGCACTTGTGTTTGCCTTGTGTCTGGGTGTTCTTTATCTATATATGTAGGTATTTACAAAAAAAAATGTATTTGTGTATGTATATCAGCTGTCTGACACCCATGGTACAGGGTCTCCCTAGTTTGGGGTCAGATGGCCGTGTGTGAAAATGTCCCCACATATTATATTTTATTATATAGATTAGTTTATTAAATAAAAGCATGTTAATAATAGAAAATTTACTATCACTAAAATAATATGTACAGAGGCCAGCACATCAAGCTACTACAATCTGTCAAATTTCTTTGATCGATTTTCAACTTTATTACAAAACTATATGGTTCATAATATTTAATTGGGAAAATTTGACAGGTATGGCTTGATGTGCTGGCGTCTGTACAATGACTATAATTGTAGCTAACATTGTGTTGGTTGTATGTTTCAAATTAAAATTTAATGAATGGAATAATTTTGTTTCAGGCTGAACATGCACTTATTGATTCGGCCATACCACAAGCTATTCCATCTCAAAGAATATCTTTAGAGGACATAACTAATATTCAAACTGTGGTCAATATGCCTGAAACATCTTCAGCGAAACCAACACAAACCACAAACACTGATGTAAGTGCATATTTTGAAAATCACCTACTGTTAGCCACTAAGATTGTGTTGTTAATAAATAATATATTTAGATATATTTAGAAAATTGCTGTGATCTTTTATCATTCTGTGGTTATATATTTAGAAAACAAAAATCCGAATTATGATTGCTATGATAAAGAACCCTCGAACATAATCATATGGAGCCATATAGATTGATTTATGCAATAAAAGCATGTAAATAATAGAAAATTTACTATCACTAAAATAAAAACTATCATTTTTGACATAATGAGATTGACTGTGAGACATTGGGCGTACTTCATCTCTAGAATACATTATCATGACTTCTTGGTTTTATTATTTACCATACCTATTTTCCATTATTTACTATTTCTTTAGCTTATAATTTTTACGTTTTATTAATGCTGCCATAGCTATGTATAATTATCTGTTTTGATACTGTCTAAACATATGTGTAGCTACATTCTATCTGTGTAACAGCAATTAAAGAAAAAGGTATGTAATGCCTTTAATGACTGGAATAATTTTATTTCAGACTGAACATGTACTTATCAATGTGGAGGAACCACAAGCTGGTCCATCACGTAGATTGTTGGCCAATAATCCTGAAGCATCAGATAGACAGACACAAACCACTAACAAAGTGAAGAGTGAAAGGGAGAAGATTTTGTTTGCTAAATGTAGCAAATATATGAAGCAAATTTGTTACCTACGTAATCGAATAAAAAAATTAAAACCAGATGCAATGGTAAACATTATCAGTGATGATGTGGCTGTAAAAAAATTATCTGAAAAGATTACCCCAACATTTGCTCAATTATTGCAAAGTCAATTGAGTAACTTTAAGAAAAAATACACTGGTCGAAGATGGTCAAAGCAGATAAAAATTATAGTATTGCGGATTTTTAAGAGGTCACCTACTTGCTATCGATTACTGCGAAGACTCTTCCATTTACCATCCCCAAGCACTTTAAGAAATTTACTCAATAAAGTACCTTTTCGCGTTGGTGTTAGTGGGCCAGTACTTAACGTTGTTAAGAAGTTTGTAAAAACTCAAAAGCCTTCTGACAACCAATTTATATTAATGTTCGATGAAATGTCTTTGAAAAAGCATTTCAATTACAACCCTAAAGATGATATAATTGAAGGCTATCAAGACCACGGATCCCAGGGCAGGTCACCATTAATTGCTGCATATGCCTTGGTATTCATGATATCAGGCATTAGGAAGAGGGTGAAACAACCTATAGCCTACTTTCTTTCAAGTGGATTTTCTACTGCAGACAGGCTTGCTGTTCTTATTAAAGAGGTATTATTTTTTGTTTATTTTAAAACTTTCATGTCATGAAATTTAAATTTTGTGCATAAACTTAATCAAATTATTTATTAAATCCATTATAATTTTAATTACAGGTGTTAAATCAGTGCTTCACTGCTGATATTAATATAGCTGCTATTGTCTGCGACATGGATGGAGTGAACCGTAGAGCATTAGCAAACTTAGGAGCTAGTACTCAGCATCCATTTATTACGGTTCATAATAAAGAAGTAGTTACAATCTTCGATACGCCTCATTTGTTAAAATGTTTCAGAAATAATTTTATTAAATATGACATTGAGTGTCCAACAAATATTTCATCTGATGGCAAGACAGGAAGAGGTTAGCTAAAGTTTCATATTTAAGTCCTCACTTTTTTAGTTTAATAGACATCTTATTAATCATCTGCCTCCATTGTCTCACTATGGGTAAATGTTTCCTTAAGTTACAATTTTTTTTATGTTTGTGGTTACAGGTGTTGCGAAATGGTCCTACATAAAGGAGTTTTTTGAACTGGACAACAGAAACCCAAATTTTGTGTTTGCTCCTGTGCTGAAAAAAGAACATTTAAATCCAAACTCAAAGCAAAAAATGAGAGTAAAATTAGCTGCACAAGTTTTAAGCCACTCTGTTGCAGGAGGAATGTTTGCCAAAATATCAGCAGGTGAATGGAATGATGCTTATACATGATTATTATTTAATTTCTAGAAATACATTAAGGATTTAATTATCAGTTACTTTAATAGATAATTTCCATAAAAAAATAACTGAATCATTTTGAAATAGGGACATGTTAAAAACATTATAAATTTAATTTTTAGGAGAGCTTCCTGCAGATGCTGTTGTGACGGCAGAATTAATTAACACAATGGATAAATTATTTGACAGTGTCAACAGTGATTGTTCTGATTTACGTAGAGGAAAGCTTTATGCCACTAATTTACGATCAACCAGTCCACACCTACAACTATACAAGGAAGTGATATTTTTTTTCAAAAATATGAATTATATCGGTAGTGCACGTACACCACCATCAACAGAAGGGTGGATATGGACAATCAATGGGATACTTCGATTGTGGACAAAATTATCATCAACACACAATATAAAAAGCCTATCTACACGTAGGCTGCAGCAAGATCCTTTGGAAAATCTTTTTGGGTGCATTAGGGGTAATTGCGGGTCAAATATTAACCCAACCTGTGGGCAATTTGTGGCAGGTATAAAAACTGCCATTATATCTAATTTAGCCCACATTGGAACAGGGGGCAACTGTGAAACAGACAGTAATGAAGTTATAATGAATAGCTTCAATTCATTTTTGTCTGGGTCACAACCTGTATGCATAGGTACAGTGCCTAGAAATGAATCAGACATTATTCAATTACCCTATGACATGGAAGATCTAGTAAACGAAGACAGTGCAGAGATACAGGCATGTGCATATGTGTGCGGGTTTCTACTTAAACGCTTTAAAAATACTTGTGATGATTGTAAACCTTTGTTTGTGTCAGAAAATGTTGATAGCCATCATCAGTTTGTAGAGTGTAGGGAGTACTCCGAAGTAAAAAAATCATTGATATATGCCACTAAAGAAATGGTTACATGCGTTGAATGTTGCGCCACAGTCATTAATCAAAGCTTAAAAGAAAGAAGTCATGTTACTGATCTCAAGAGAGACATTTTAGAAAATGTAAAGAATGTTGTCAATTTTAATTTCCTTGATAATTGTGCTAATCACAAAGAACAAAATATTTGTAATATAATTGAAAATGTTTTTATTATATGTGTTAAAAGATTCTGCATTTTGAAAAATAGATTGTTCGCTGAGGAAGCATCAGCTGCAGCATTAAAACGCAAGATGAAAATTATTTTACATAGATAAAAAGATGTTCCGCTCTCGACTTTGTTATAATATTATATCATAAGGTGCCAGGTGCCCACATAATACCTGGTCCAACTTTTACAGATAATTCAGACCACCTTAAACTCCAAAATTTAAAAAAAGAAATGCTATTCCATTCAAAATTATAATTCTACATATTTGAAATATGAATTTATAAATATAGTAGGTATTATATAGTATAGATAAAGTGTTATTAATTATCTGTGAAATGATTTGTCAGTTGTTTTGTTAAGACATAATGTATCGTTGCCCTATTCTATTTACTCTTATGGGGTATCCTAAAGGGCAGCCCGCGACGTTCAAATATTCTTACGCAGATAGCAGCTCAGTATCAGGTAGTAATGTAAAAAAAAAAATCGCGACAATATCAAATATGCATTAACAGAATAACAATAATGAAAGACATCAACAACTCTCCAAGTTAGCTAAAGTTAAGCTAAAGCTCTTAAGCGTCATATTTTTATTAATTATGCACATTGGAGCCTTTGATTATATGTCTAGATGGAGCGTCAAGTGCACGCAAACGTGTCAATAAGTGTTAGCCAACTATTGGCTGACAAGTGCTTATATAATCAAAGCCCAAATGCGTAATAATAATAATAAATGATTAATATATGTATAATAATATTAATTTATGTATAATTATATACATAATTGCTTATATAATCATTATTTACGCACATAGAGACGTAGATGCACAGTGTAAAACGACGCCTGCACGCACACATACTTGAAATTGTTGACTCGTCTTCTTTGTTATGATTGTAGGGCGACGCTCCATCTAGACATTATATAATCAAAGATTGGAGCCATGTTGACGATTTCAATTCCTAAACATAATTTGTAACTCCAGCTTTTAGGTTATTTTATTACCATACAACTAGATACTGGGCTGAAAATGGCAAAAAACCTAAGAATACCTATTTGAGTTTTGCTGGCTATCCTAGCGCTTTCACGGTTATTAGATGTAGGTATGTACGGATAAGTTCATAATATAATAAAAATAAATTGAGAACAGTAACATGACGTACCTACATAACTGACATGAATATTGGTTTAAAAGAGCAAGAAATATCTCACGTCGTGGAACAAATCTTTGAAACTGTTTTATGTTTGTAAATGTACTCTACCACATAGCTTCACGACTCACTGTATAATAATATATGATAAACCTACATTTTTTTTACTGTTCTTATCGTAAATGACTAAATATTTTTTTTATTTGTCATGAACACAAAATTGTACTGAACATTGTAATGAAACTTGAAATAAATAAGGAACTGTTAACATTATTTATCGTTTTATTTTGCCATATTAACTCTGTAGGTTTTTAGTTAAAAAACATTTTTTTTAAATATCCTGGATACTATTCAAACGTTTGAATTTTCCGCCAAACGATTTGATTTTCTCGGGGAGCATATAGATGGCGCTGGCACTAATCGTTCTACTAAATATTGTAAGGAGTTCGCATTCTTCTCCGTTAGGAGTATATATGTTCTGTGGTCGTTACTTCTCGACTTATTAACATCAAATTTTTATACTGTTGTTAAAATTTTAATTTCAAATATAATTCAATAGAAACGAATTAATATTTAAGTGAATAAATGTGATTCCGGAGCAAGAAACTCAGGTAGGTAACGACTCGATGTCTACATCAAGCCGTGAACGCCTGCGAGTGCCTACCAATTCTAGCTCTTCACAATGAATTCATTGGATTCCGAGGTAAAACGGCGAACATGCGGTGAGTCATCAACATTTCAAAAGTTCTTTACCAAGTAACAGTGCTAATAATTTTGATGAAAACGTGTGTGTATCCGGTTCGATGCCGGTTTTACATAATTCACCTATGCCTGAACCAATTTCTGGACTTAGCTCCTCGACACCTTTCAGTAAAATCTCTGAATCATTTGTACCCACGTTAAAATTTCATAAAATTTGTTAGAAAATCATGCAGTGACTAGGCGAAAAACTTTTTAGAATCTTTCGGAACGGTCTTCGTAAGGCGATTAACACACGACGCCGCGCACCGACGCGGTTCACGGTGACGCGGATCTTATGTTCCGTTGGCTTGTATAGAAACCGCTGATGCCTAACACACGTACACCACCTGACCGTACAGACCAGCGGCGCTCACGCCGCCTCCGCCCCTCCGCGTGGTGTTCCGCGCGTAGGGGCGGCGCTTGGCACACGAGCGACCGCATTACCGCGCGGATTTCTGAGGGATAGGTTGTGTTACACTTTTTTAAAAAGGACTTTGATGTCGAAAAGTTTATTTCGGAGCTTGAAAGTCGCCCTGCTATTTGGTACATGAAAAGCTCTCAATATAGTGATAGGCATATAAAAATAAAACAATTGGAAGAAATTATTACATTATATTTGGGGCCAGGACAAACTGACGTAGAAAAAAAGAACTTGGTAAGTTTATGAAAATCATTTATTTTTTAATTAAATCGCATGTGGTTGGACTGATCGAAACCCATCAACCGTGCGGACACGCGGGCTCACCGCCTCTCCGCGCGGCGCACCGCTACAAAATCCGCTTCGCCGCCTCCGCCCTCCGCGGCGGTAAGCGGCGTCGTGTGAGAATCGCCTAAGATCCCTGCGAGTTCTAATGTTTGATGAAAATCATGCTTCGCTTCGTCTTTCGCATTTCTGTTTCGAAATCATTTCTACCCTCGACAAAGTTTTATGAAGTGTACTAAAAAATCATGCAAATAGTTTACAGAAAACATGCTAAATACATTGCAAATCGTCGGGAGCGTATCCTAGGCGAATTAGAACTTTCGGGACGGTCTGCGTAAGATCCCTGCGTGTTCTAATTAGGTATATGATAACAAACTGCATGCTTGCATTCGGTATAGAAACATGAGTATGCCCTTGGTTTGGTACTGAAAATAATCAAATAAGTAAACGGAGGCTGTCTCCGAGCGTATCGGAAACAGTACGAAATATTTCTTACGATCTTTCGGGACGGTTGCGTAAGATTCCTGCGAGTTCTAATTGCCTATTGGATGAAAATCATGCTTCACTTTCTGTCTTTGGCATTGTCGATAAAATCTCGCAATCACTTGTACTGACGTAAAAATTACATGACATCAACTAGGAAATTATGCAGCCAGTTTGTGAAAAACGTGCTGAATACATTGAAAATAACCGGGAGCATATCCTAGGCGAAATACTTTATGGAAACTTTCGGGACGGTCTGCGTAAGATCCCTTTGAGTTGTAATCGTCTATTTCAAGAAAATCATGCTTTACTTTCTGTCTTTAGCATTTTCGATAAAATTTCGAAATAATCTCTACCCTCGTCTTTAAATAAAATAAAATTAACTGGAAACTTATGCAGCTAATTCTCGGAAAACTTGCTAAATACATTGCAAATCGCCGGGAGCGTATCCTAGGCGAATTAGCAACTTTCGGGACGGTCTGCGTAAGATCCCTGCGAGTTCTAATTATTTGATGAGAAACAATTACATGCTTGTACGGCAGGTATAGAAATATGGGTATTCCCTTGGTTTGGTACTGAGCAGAATCAAAATAAGCATAGAGGCTGTCTCTGAGCGTATCGGAAACAGTGGCAGATACTTTGGGCTCCGGAGGCCCTTCTCGAATGATTGAACACGGGAATGCGTCTGCCATTAACCTCCAAGAGCTGGGGCTCGTGGCTAAGTAAAAGCCGTACGGATCGATCGGTCACGGTTAAGCTACGCTTGCCGCGGTCGGTCCATGGATGGGTGACCATCCTTTTCATACCGAAACCGCTCCGTGCCTCGGAAAGCACGTAAAACCGTTGGTCCCGGCTGTCATTTGTAGATCTGGCAGTCGTTATGGATAATCAGGAGCTCTGGCTCTTATCTGATCATGAGTCTTACCAAGGGGTACCTATAGTCAGTAACCGGGTTATGGAGGGTCAGACCGGCAGCTGCTCCACGTAAAACACTGGTATTCAGCTGCATCCGGTTAGACTAAGCCGGCCCTAACATAGTTGAAAAAGGCTAGGCGGATGTCTACTAATTAACCTCCAATCCGCCGCTCTTATCTTCTTAGTTCGGCTACACCAATCCTACGGAGGCTGTCCCTTACTGTATTCGAGACAGTGGCAGACGGTTCGGGCTTCGAAAACCCTTCTCGAAATGATTACGAGAATGCGTCTGCCATTTACCTCCAAATAACCGTTATTCATCCATCAGTACGAGCCCTATACCGATTCAAAGCATCATTCATCAGAACTGTCGAACATCGAGCACCTGAATTGTCACATTGGGAAGCTATTCAAGCTGATTCTCACTTATAGATACCCGATTTTTTCGGTGGTGAAGCTGGATAGATCTTCAGCGTTTTGAAGAACCACCGTCGATTACTCAGACTAAAAGTTTCAGATGACGTACCTGTCATTCGGCCTGTTATGGGCACCCAAATATTACACAGCTTTAACCAACTGGGTGGCCAAACATCTACCGGTCCAAAGGGACAGGGAGACCAGACCAGCGGCATTGGTACTGGGTCGCCATGTGAGCATGCAATCTAACAATCACAGTTGTTTCGTACTTTCTAAACTCAAAATTTAGAATCGAAACCAGGGTTTCGGCTGGGCCTGTCACCTTGCGGCAGTGATGTCATAAATTGCTTCTGATTCTGTGTTTAAGTATATTGTTACTAACACTATGAGTCTTGTTGCTCGAAATAAATGATGATTATTATTATTTTCAAATAAGCCATTTACAGGCTTGAGTTGAGTTGCCAACACATGTGTGAAGCATTTCCGACCACGGGCACGTGGTCGCCATTTGAGCATACAATCCAACAATAACAGTTGTCTCATACGTTCTAAACTCAAAATCGACAAATTCGAAACTTAAACTTAAAACTAGTTATTTCTAATGAATTATTCCAGTCTTGACTCGAGTTGACAACACTTTCGAGCTGTCAAAGAAGTCGGCCGATCGGAGAGTTGTGACTGGTTGCTCGTTCAAATGGTGGGCTTTTGTGGAGAGGAGCGAGCGGGGGAAGCTCCAGAAACACTCTTTTTAAATCAATAAAATATTACAAATGTACGTGACATCATTCATGTTGAATCCCGTAGGTTCAACATGAATTCGAGAACAACGTAACGAGTCGTCTACGTTACAAGAAAACGGGACACGATCGGTGGCCTTACTTTGTATGACTTATCAATTTTACTTAGCCAACAAGGACTTTTTGAGGGGTTGTTAGAAAATATGTTACCTAACATTTTTTAGACTCGTCTACCCATTTTTGCACAGCCGTCAGTCGTATATGGCTATTTCAGCAGGCGAAGGTGTTTCCGCCTCCGAGCCTAATTCCTAAAGCAACATCAGAATTTTGGCCGGGGTGGGCGAGAGCCTATTGAGTATGGCTTCATCGATGTCGAGCACTCGGCAAACCTTTAAGGATCAACAACCTTGTTGTAGTGTTACTAGATCGGAGCACGGGTCTTCCACCTCCTTAAGTTCAAGACCTTCTCAATAACTTCTTCGTTTGGAAGATCCTGGGGGGAGCAAAGTAACCAGTAATTGGTCGGAAGCAGAAAAGTCCCTGTTCCGATCTAGTTGGCCGGAGTCCACGCTGTAAATTTAGATCGGCACGATGTCGACGGGTCAAATGTTGTCAAATTAACTCACAACGTTGACTCAACTGTCCTTATAATATGAATAGTCAATATTTTTAATACTCGTATTCATTGAGCAAAGATTAGCTTACCCTACCACATATTGTCACATAGGTTTGTACTACTAACATTTGAACGAACGTCTGAAGGCAAAAATGTACAACATATTCTTAAAATTATCTCTTTAGTTTCAATCCCGTGAAGCAGAGAAGCCCCTAATATCACAATTTGGGACTCAAATAAACTAATTGCCGCGGATGCACACGAACCCTCCTAATAAAATTACATTTTTCAGAAAGTCGTGTCAATTGGCCTCTCTTTTGTTGCTGGCATCAGGAGAACGCGTCCATAATCTTACCTTTTTTAGGGTCTAATCGAATTGTCACATCTATCGGGTGACCACATCATCATGTTTCCAGTATTTGGGTCAAAAACAGACACCGACAGCGTATAGGAAATCAGGATGAAAGAAGTTATCTTAATAACAAAAATATACGTCCACTAATTTGGTTGAAGACCGAGACATACGTACGATAGCTGAATGTAAGCATTCACTGTGTCAATTCGAGATCCATCCCACGCTAAGTGCATCACGGACTGTTATGGGTAATTTGGTAAGAACTTTATTGAAAGATGCAGGTATTTCCGCATCTCCTGGGAGTGTAAGTAGGCTCTTTGCTTTGATATTCGTAAGAAAAATCTTTCAATAGAATATATTTTGCCTCGTGGTAATTGGCGAAGACCAAATGCTTTCGCTAAATGTTATCGAAAACTGATTATAGGTAAAGTTGACACGTTACCAAATATGAGTAATCTTTCGAATAATTTTGAACCTGTATGAACACATTGACCTCCTCTTGATAGTAATTTATTATAAGTATAATAATTTGCCATATTATTGTTGATCACTATGGATCAATTCGTTATCACATTGTTTTTGTTTAATACCTAAATACCTAATGGTAGAGTAGGATTGATATGATACTTAAATTGAACCTAAACCTTTTACTTAGAGGTTCCTGACTGATAATACAGATCTATATACTGATTTGTGGTTTTATATTTCAGTTAATATTATAATTTCTCACATAGCGTCGTCGTGGTCACCAGGAGTTATAAACACGTCTCTCACAGATGCTGTGCATCGTCACATGCCAAATAATAGTGCAAGTTTTACACAAAAATAAAACTTGTATTATTAAGCAGAGACGATGCACAGCATCCATTCAAGGGCTCCTGGTGAGAGACTTCTATGAGGCAAGACCGGTCGCCATTAGCGACCCCCTCTCTGGGACCACGTGACTACCGGAACTCTGCGCTGATTGGTCGTGGATATGACGTCAACAAGCTGTGATTGGCTAACAATAAACGGGAAGTATACAGCGCCCTCTCACAGATGCTGTGCATCGTCTCTGCTTAATAATACAAGTTTTATTTTTGTGTAAAACTTGCACTATTATACATTGTGTATCATTTATTACTCATTTAACATTAAATTAAGCAAAATATTTGGTCATTACAGTACAAGACTTTATCCAATAATTTTAAATTTTGAAGGCTTATGCGGAGGCAGAAGATATTCATTAAATTGATTGAAAATTTATATTTATTTTAACATTAATATAAGGCACCAATCCCCCACTATTACAAAACCATATCTCAAAAAAAATTTTTTTTCATACATCCGTGCTCCACCCTATTAACTATACCAAATTTAGAAATAAATGCCAAAAAGCTATTATTAAAAGTAAAAATATCTATGATAAAAATAGTATATTAGCGTGTATTAAAAACATTAAAAAAATATGGGATAGGATAAATACTATGATGGGAAGCAATAAACAATCGGTAGATTAATTAATCCTGTCAAACATGGACGGACAAGGTAGTATTATAGACATAAGTAACAAATTTGCATCTACCTTCTGTAAAGAAATAGAAGATATAAAACATAAGTGTCATGAGATTTGGTTGGATAGACAGACCTATGTGAAAGCCACGGACTTGTCCATGAGGTGGCAACCAGTAAGCCCTAAATATGTCAAAAACATAATAAAAAATATGAGTATAAATAAATCACCGGGTAGCGATCAAGTGCGAATGTCCGACCTAAAAATAGTAAAAATAATTATTGATAAAGTGAGTCCAGTGTTAGCTAAACTAATAAACCTAACTGTTAAAAACTACAAATTTCCTAATAAGCTTAAAGAGGCAATAGTCCGCCCAATTCACAAAAAAGGTGATCGCAAGAATATGTCAAACTACAGACCTATATCAATATTATCTAGTATAGATAAAATTATAGAAAAATGTATCGTCAACCAATTGAGTAACTATTTACAAAATAATAATATTATCAACGAGTGTCAACACGGTTTTTTAAAAGGAAAAAGTACAAATACTTTACTAACAAAATTTACAGACGAAATTAACAGTTACCTAGATGATAGAAAGTTTGTTATCACAATATTTTTTGACTATAAAAAAGCATTCGACGCTTTGCAATCCGATACCATCCTCAATGCAATGGAGGAGTGCGGGGTGAGAGAACCACTGAACCCATGGTTCCGTGATTACCTCACCACGCGCTCCTACCGTGTGAAGGTGCAGGACGCGCTTAGTGACAGAGTCGAGGTGCGAAGTGGGGTGGCGCAGGGCTTGGGATGTGGACCAATTTGTTACCTAATGCATGTTAACAGTTTGTGCCGAGTGCTACAACATTGTTCAGCGTATATGTTTGCAGATGACTTGTGCATACTTCGCTCCGGAACTAACATAGACGAGGCTTGCCAACTTATTCAACAGGACATAGACGCTGTTGTTAAATGGTCGCACGACAACGGCATTGTATTAAACGCTGATAAAACCAAATTATTATTAATTCATTCGCCATATTTACAACCACTCAGTATGATTCTGCCTTTATTTACCCACGATTATATTTGTCACCATAAAAAATTGCTGGACTGTAAATGTAAACCAATTGAAAGAGTTAACTGTGTAACCTACCTTGGTATGAAAATTGACGAGAACTTTTCTTGGTCACAACACATAAGACTACATTTGTAGTAAATTAAGAATATTATTAAGTAAAATGTACCACCTAAGCTTTAAAGTTCCTATTAGCATATTAAGATGTATATACATGTCATTAGTAGATTCAATTATGAGTTATGCTCTTGACAGCTATGGGTTAACATTCAAAACGAACTTGAATAAATTAGAAGCTCTTCAAATTCCTTTCCTAAGGGCATAAACTGCGTTACGCGTGTGCACGCACGTGAGCACGTCGCGGGCACGCTTCTGGTGCACGCACGTGAGCACGTCGCGGGCCACGCTTCTGGTGCACGCACGTGAGCACGTTCGCGTGCTTATGCGCGGGCATCGGCGCGTCAGTTTTCTCAGTACAATTTTGACGTTGGAGGTGTACAGTCGAGTAATTATGGATAAATTAATGTTGTATTATTTATCAAGACGACGGCGACGACGAATTGCCAAAAAAAGAAAAACAGTACTGTACAAATGTCTAGCCATGCTTTTGATTTAGCGTCCCGGTCTTTAAATATTTCGCTAGATTGGTCCCATATGGCAGGACGACACTGAACTTCAACAATTACCCTTTCTGTATCAAAATTTGTCATTTTTTGTTATGGGCCGGGCACGCGCGTGCGGTCGGTTCGAGATAGCGCTGTCAACTGAACAAGCACGCGCGTGCACCCGCTAGCGGGCTTCGCGCGTGGACCCGTCCAACGTGATGCGTGATCACGTCGCGTGCATGCGTGCCCCGTTGCACGGAAGTATCACGCGACGGGCGCCCGACGGGCTCACGAGCGTGTGCACGCGCATGGGCACGCGCGGGTCGGTTTTGTGTGGACACGCGAGAGGCACGCTTAACGCAGTTTATGCCCTAAAACTACTTGTTACTCAAAAAACTAAAAACAGTTGTAAAGGAGATTATATGAAACTATTTAAAATATGTAAAATTCTACCGATTAGTTACAAACATAAATATCTTTTGGCCGTTAACCACCATGGCACCCAGGAATATAACTTAACACAAGTATTCAACAACCATAGTACACGATCTATGGCTGCCGGCAGATTCAATGTACCCAGAGTCACCAATTATTTTGGTGACAGGACCCTAAAAAAACGAATACCATACCTATTGAACAATCTACTGACAGACATAAGGAGTGAAACCAATAAAAACAGTTTTAAAAATAAATTAAAAACATATTATTTGGGTTAAAGTGCTACCTATACATGTAATAATAATATGATACCTATACCTGTAAGACTCGCCAGACCTCACAGTCAAACCATTTCAACGGTTTTGTGGGGCTTAGTTTATAAGCTATGTAACTTTGAACTTATAATAAATAAATAATAAATAATAATAATAAGTATAAAAAATAACACTTGTTAGTACTTCATTATGAATCCAATGAGATCAAGTTAGCTTCATTTTATGTAAACTAACTTACACTGGTTTGAGATGGCACTGGACAAAAGATCCCAGAAGGACTTGCGGGAGGCCTTGGCCCAGCTGTGGGACAGCATTCGCTAATTTAAAAAGAAACTTACACTTGTTGTTCCTCTGTTAGTTTGTTACTCTGTTGTTTCTGCTTTTCAAGCTGTATTCTATTTTGCAGCTCCAAGTTAGCTCTTTCCTCCTCTTCTTTCTTAAGTCTGTTAGTAAAAATATATGTGATCTCTCAATATTACATTTGAATAATATTATAACTATTTCCTTAAAAATAAATAAAACTTACTCTTGCTGCTTTTTGTCTTCCATGTCCTTTTGAATTGCTTCCAAATATGGTTTGAAAAGAGGGCACAGTCTGTAATAAAAAAAACTATCCTTGAAAATACTGCAAATAATTAATTTAAACTTTCTCTAGTTAGGCTAAAATAAATTGCCCCTTTACATACTGGCTAGTGCTGGTAATAAGCACTTATTAGGTATCACTAATTTATTTGAAAAAATTAGAAACCAATCAAGCTATGCAGACATGAAGAAACATTACCTGTCTAATGTATGGACAAAACCGACCATCGCTTGGATTTGAGACATCTGACCCAAAGCCTGCCAAGCAGCCCTTCTATCTCGTCCGATCATATCAAGCACACCCAAAGGCGGCGCAGAATTCATGTCTAAAGGCCCATGAGAAGTTTGCTGAGTGTATGCGACCAGCTTTAGTCTATCTTCATAGCTTAAATGAATAGCCTTGCCTTCCTTATCTGTAAGTGTTTTACTGTGTTAGCAATCGGTTATTAGGAAGTATGATTATTACGTCTTCATATCGATAAAAATAATTGGTACATAAATTGGCGTAGTACAGTGGTAAATATTTCAGGGTGCGGATAATGGAGGGGTAGTTAACATTTTTAGCAGTCTTCAATATTTGAACATGAAAAAGAAGTTCAAGATCACAATACCTACAGTGGTTTAAATTACTGGGAAAATATTCGAGAAAATTACCTTTATAAAAAGCGAATCCATGTTTATACACATCCTTCAAAGGCAATCCCCATTTTCTTTCTTCACTCTCCACGATTCCTTGATCAGTTTCGAGGCGAACTTTTTCAGGATTGACTTTGTAGTTATTTTCCACTTTGTTAGCCATTTTATTACTACTATTACTAGTTTATAGATTTTCGCGAAGCAAAAATTGTTTCGTATTATTCGTATTTTCTTTTGACCAGTGGGTGGTCACTTGGTCACTGTAGAACAAAGTAAATTTACAAAATTCTCCAAAAACATTTTTTTTTATTTGTGACCTTTTCGCTATGGCTTAGAGTCTATATAGACAGTAAATCATAAATTTGTAAGAGACGCGGCACGTAGCCAACATAATACAATCAAATTTTATCGTTTTTATGTTGGTTATGCGTATCTTGCTCTAAGTTGTCTGTGGTCGTCGACGTACCTTTCGCCAAAATGGCGCCATTATTTATTGTGGACTTTTCACTACCCGCGAGATCAACATTGTGTTTGCATTGTGTTTTTCGAGCTGAAACCGTGAAACTATTCTGAAAATACGTCGAGTTGAGCTTTAGTTCCTCCGTATTTTCATCCTCTGTGTATTAGTTGGACGTTTTAACGCCGCTAAGTGCATTTTTTTGTGGAGATAGGACTCGTTTATTAAAGTGACTTATTTAGTGTTTAAGTTATTAATAGAGGCTTAATTTTCGATTTCCACAATGGATAAATTCTCAAGAGTGTCACGAAACTGTAAAAAATGTGTTATTTGTAACAAAAGACGTACGCCAGGGTCAAATGTGCACTTGGCCCGTATACCACTTGACCCCGTTAGGTACGTGTTATGTACTCATATATTTTTTAAGTATTAGAATTTTAAAATGAATTTTTGAATGCATGCCCACCAAATAACTTAACTTTTAAAAATCTTGACAATAAAATACGACCCTGTGATCTTTCCTTGTACCGAAGATAATTAGAGATATTTAAATAATGCATCCTAAACATTCTACCTGTTTGCTTCCCTACAGGATTATTGTACCTACTAAAACAATAGATCCAAAATTACTCAGTGACTTGTTCTTTTGAAAATCTTGAGATGCCAGAGCGAGTGAATCAAGCTCGGGGGATTAAGCCATTTCAATTTCGACAGGCTAACCCTTGGCAATTCCTTCAAGTTAGAAATTCTTTCAACTATTAAAAAGTCAAACATTAAAATATAATGTATTATTTAATATTATAATAAGCAGCACCTAAAATGGTTACCAATGTTTTTTTTATTTTTTAGATGTCGAAAATGGATAAAAGCTATTGGTCAAGAAGATCTTGTGTACTTACCGATAGAGAAGCTTCATGAGCTCAAATTCGTTTGCAATGAGCATTTTCGACAAGAAGATTTCAATAATTCAAGAAGCAGACTTTTAACACATGCTGTGCCAACTTTAAATTTACCTTTGAATCCTTTGGAAGATAATCTGTTTCATGATTTCCCACTGCATATTGGTCAACATCCGAAACATGGTTTGTATTCTTTCAGTCTTATTAATCCTTAATATGTTAGTATTTTATTCTGTTTTCATACAATATATAAAAAGTACTTATGTTTTTCTTAAGTTTGAATTTTGATGTTTTTTTCTGATTTACTGAAAAATATTGGAGTACCTAGAGCTAAGCTACCAGTCACTTACTCTTAAATCAACCAAAAAGCATTGCATGAGAGATCGGATGAATGATGCAATTGTGAACATATCTTTACTAATACAAAATTTCAGATATTTAGAGTATCATTTAAATCAAATTTATTTAGATATAAACAATACCCTCTCAATAGTATTTAATTTCTTATTTCAGAAGGTTCCATGGGAAGTGTTCCAGAAGCATCTCAAATACACCATCCAAATGAAAATCTAAATATGAGTCCGCCTGTTGAAACTACTTCACAGCATGAAAGATCAGGTGAGGAAATAAATATTTACAGTACCAGATCTAGGTTGGCAATACTAAAGATTATTTATTTAGTTATTATTAATTTTTTGATGCCTTATTATATTAGTTTATTTTTGGTTTAATAGTTATAGGTTTTTCTTTTTTTTTATTGTACATGTAAATATTGTATATTTGTTAAAAATAATAAAGTTATTATTTATATTCTCCAGTCACAACTGCATCCTAATTGCGAAACACAGCTTGAATGTAACCTTTCTTCTTGACAATTCAACATAATGTAATACAATTACTTGTGCTATTTAGCAGCCAATTTTTCAAATATAGTATAAAGCCCGTCACATACGTAGCTATAATATATAATTATTATAGCTTGCCACCACACACGGTAGCTATAATAAAATAATATATTTTCGCCCTTATTACGTCTGCGGTTGTTGTTTGTTTCACATTTTTGAAATATATATTAATATACCGGACTGGGCCGGCCACATCGTCCGCATGTCGAACATATCATGGGCTAAAGCAACCACAATGTGGGTCCCAGAAAACGTCCAGCGACATCGAGGTAGACCTAGGCGAAGATGGCGGGATGAGCTTGACGCTTACAGGAGGGATTGGTCCACACTAGCTCTGGACAGAGAGGGTTGGAAAGAAGAAAGGGAGGCCTTTGCCCTGCAGTGGGACAATATAGGCTGAAAATAATAAATAATAATAATATGCCTTGCTTGTCCACATATTTTGGTGACGTAATAAAGATATATATTATAGCTGCCTCTGTGGTCACTCAAAAATTACTATAGAAAATATATCCTAATATGCCTTGCTATGAATTATATTTATATATATTATAGCTACGTCTGTGACGGGCTTTAAGCAATGGATGATATTGAATGGTAAAAATGAAAGGGATTCTCGTTAAGACTGTGTTATGCAATCAGGGTGCCGATATCCAAACAACTGTACATGAGCAAACAATAGTTTCCCATGATCTTAGCACTGACGATCTTATTCTGCATGTCATCTTAGCTAGCAAAATAACCTCAGTCTAACCGTTCAGGAAAATTTTTCATTTTATATTATGATAACAAAGTGTAAACTAAAGTTATATAATATGATATCCAGACAAGACAAAATTGATAAAAAAATCAATAACTAAGGAATAAAGTTTAGGTTTTCTAGTTTAGCAGCTAGTAACTTTTGAAAACTAACTTATAAATTTGTTTTTTTTAGATGTTTTCCAAGATATAACCAGCATGGATTCAGAAAGACCTGAACCTGGTGCAGGTGCAAAAAGGAAATGTGACAGTCTCGGTATGTATTATTAAAATTATGTTA
The DNA here is from genome assembly GCA_947361185.1 of Charanyca ferruginea. Classification (NCBI taxonomy): domain Eukaryota; kingdom Metazoa; phylum Arthropoda; class Insecta; order Lepidoptera; family Noctuidae; genus Charanyca; species Charanyca ferruginea. The sequence goes on from OX376056.1 coordinate 42,735,074, forward strand.
TACTATCAGTAGACTTGACCTGGAAAATACTCATGGATGTCCTCCGCCCTGGGAGGGGCGGAGAGGTCTGTCAGACTCTTACTGATTAAAAACCACCCCGGTGTTCCATCTCAAACCTACGTTGGGGGTCGCGGGAACTGTACGTGTGCTGGAGATAATAATAATAATAATAATATGTGGGGACATTTTTCACACACGGCCATCTGACCCCAAACTAGGGAGACCCTGTACTATGGGTGTCAGACAGCTGATATACATACACAAATACATTTTTTTTTTTGTAAATACATACATATATAGATAAACAACACCCAGACACAAGACAAACACACGTGCTCATCACACAAATGTTTACCCTGGGCGGGAATCGAACCCGCAACACGCTGCGCAGCAGTCGATCGCTCAGTCACTGCGCCAACCGTGTCGTGGAGATACTTCTGCAACCCCCAAATACTATCAGTTGACCTACCCCAACTGTATATTTTGTACTGGGTATTGGTGTAATGTTAGTAATAATAAGTTTACAAAAAAAAAATCACTAAAAATATAAAATCAAAATATATAATAATTATGTGTGTGTGTTGGAATTCCATAAAATGTAACATATGTTCACCAGCGATCTGTGGCTAGGATGGTAGTTTGTTGTTACAATTTGCAGTTTTCAACCGACTTCAAAAAGAAGGAGGTTCTCAATTCATCTGTATGTTTTTTTTTGTATGTTTGTTACGCGATTTCTCCGGCAATTGTAAAGCGATTTTCAAAAATTCTTTTTTTGATGGATAGGGTATAACCTCAAGGGTGGTTCCATATAAATTTTATCGAAATTGATTCAGCACTTTTTGAAACATCGACAGAAAGCAAAAAAATATACATGGATGATGTTGTAATGTTCTCACCTTGTATTTTCAATCTCTGTTTTGACTGTTTTGCCATTTCTTAATGGATTTAGATGATAAGGAAGTACTAAAAAGCGAAAAATAAAAAAGCTTTTTTACAAAAAACGACAACCGCCTTCAAAATGGCAATACAAAACAACAAATAGAACAGCCAAGTCACCGACTTCCGAAACTAAAGTCATGTGTGTTCTGTTTTAAATTTATTTTTCACTTTTTGGTTTTTGAAGGTGGTTGTCTTTTTTATAAAAAACCTTTTTTTTAATAGGCAGAGCTTTGTTAGATTATTAGCCTTTGTCGCCGAGAGGTGGTACCTATGCGAGTCACTTTGATGACTACAAAGATCAAGTAAAGTAGATACAAAATAAGCAAAAACATAAAAATCACTTTTATTCACTTCTCAGATCCTTTGGAATTGCCAGGACCTTCAGGTGTTAAGATCAAAGTGCAAAGTCATACACGAAACAGAAGGAATACTGAAGCCAAAGGTGCGTATTAATGTTTGATGTAATTGTGTGCATAGAAATATAGGCTTCTGGGCACCTAGTTCTAGACATCTAGTCATCAGGGCTGCTACTGAGAAATTCCATATGAATAAACTCAAAAACACTAACCAGACAGGGATATATAACCCCGGGTTCAGAAGTCGCCCTTGCAAACACTATATCCAAACATTTAATTTGCAGTATTACTTTAATAAATGATTTATTTATCTTTCAGGTCTTACTTCTCGAGAAGAAAAATTGCTGCTGAGAATGAAGGCTCAAAAATTGACAATACGAAAGTTGGCTAAAACTTCCCTAGATTTGGATAAAATTGATAACACTATGTTAAAGAATTTAGTCTGTGATGTTGCAAAAAACCACAAAAAGAAACCTTCTGGAAAGCGTTGGACCATGAAAACAAAGTTGTGGGCTTTGGCAATTTTCAAGCGTTCACCTAAAGCCTATCGATATCTCGAGTGGGCTATGTCTGTACCAAGCATTAAAACACTTCAAAGGCTACTTCAAAGTGTGCCTTTAGAGCCAGGCATTAATAAAAATTTAATTTTGAAATGTTCTGAAATGTTATCTGGTTTATCAGACCAAGATAAGTTCTGTGCTTTATTATTTGATGAAATGGCTTTAAAAAAGAGATTAATATATAATGAAGCCAGCGATAAAATAGAGGGCTTTGAAGATCTCGGTGATGAACGCAGTTCTAAAATTGCCGACCATGCTCTTCTTTTCATGGTCCAAGGACTGAAAAAGAAATTTAAGTTGCCTGTAGCATATTTCTTTGTACAAGGTACTATATCTTCAGCGAAACTTAGCGTGTTGATCAAAAACGTCATCATTTGTCTACAAGAAGTAGGCTTTAAAATATTAACCACAGTATGTGACCAAGGGCCAACAAATATTGGTGCACTTACCTTATTAAAAAAATTTGGTGGTCAGTCTCAGGAAGACAATTATTTTATATTCCACGAAGTCAACAAAATTTATATAATGTTTGATATACCACATTTGTTCAAATCTATCAGAAATAATTTTTATAATGCTGGCGAAATTGTATGGGGGCAAAAAACGGGAAAGTGGAGCCATTTAATTGAAGCTGAGGAAAGGAATAGAAATCTATTAAATTTTCCAAAACTTACCAGAACTGTCGTCCAACCAACATTTAAAGCAAAAATGCGGGTAAAATATGCTGCACACGCATTAAGTAATACAATGTCTGCAATTTTACACATGCTTGCTTGGAAACACGATACTGCAGCAAAAGAAATTACGGATACAGCGGACATAATTAAAGATCTTGATAAATTATTTGATGTATGTAATGGCCCATCTTCTCCAAAAGATGTAAAAAAAGGTATAAGAGAAAACGTCAGCAGTAAATCAAAACATACTGAGATGTGGCAATATTTCTTGACAAAAATTGATGATAAAAAGTTTCGCAAGTCTGACTCAAAATTACAGCTAACGCACGTACGTTGTATTAAGGGGTTTAAAACTTCTTTAAAGTCTTTAGGAGATATTTGGACAATATTACAAAAACAAGGATTCAAATATTTAAATTTGCGCCAACTAAACCAAGATTCTCTTGAGAATTTATTTGGCATGATACGGCAACACAGTGTTACCAACAAAAATCCGACCTGCATGCATTTTACTGCTGCATTAAAAACTTCTATACTGTCGGGATTAACAGCTCCGCATAGTCGTGGTTCCAATTGTGAAGAAGACACAAATCAATTCTTTTTTAATTATGACAATGTTAAGACCATTTTAAATGACGTAATTGAAACCACGACTATTGCTGAAAGTCAAGAAAATGTACCTGTGTTGTCGTTGCCTGATGAGGTAGAAGACTTCCAACTTGAACATTTATGTACATTTGAAGATCAACCTGTGGTGTATGTCAGTGGTTATTTAGCATCTAAATTATTAAGAGAGAATGATTGCATTGATTGCAAAAAAAGTCTGACCAACGGAAATCCAAATAGTGAGATTTTTAATTATATAAGTTTGCGGGAATGGTGGAAAGATAAAACGTCCCTGACATACCCCAGTCTAGGTTTGTGTCAAGTAGTTAGCAAGGCCAAAAGTGTTTTTGAAAATTTTGAAAATAATATTTATAAAACAATTTAAGTAAATTATGTAATTTAGAATTGACTGTCCATTGTGATTTTACATGGTTTACGTGTACAAAACATATAGAACTGAGGCACACATTACTAAAACTGTTAAGTCTGTTACTCATAAGAAAATATTGTAAAATAAATAATGAAAACTTCTCGACTACTGAAAACGAAACTGGTGATACATATAAAAAAGCACAAATACAGAGTAAGGCATAATAAATAAACTTTCATTGAAATGTGATTTCTTTTATTTATTTTTCTGCATTTAATTCCCAATTGCACAAAATTACTAGAAATACAATAATATTCTATAATTATACGTATTTTCTATCGATAAATATGTCGATAAAGGCGCAGCACTAGTGTTTATCGTAAATTTGAATCTATATACTCCCATCACTACGTTACTTTGACGTTTGTCACTGATGTGAATGTCAGAAGCAATATAGTATAGCCAACATAACCAACCTAACATTTATTGTCGTATGTTTGGTATTGAATTGCGTAGCTGTTCAAGTAGCTAAAACCAAAGTACCGGGCGCCGTCTCTTAAACGTAGTGATTATATACTCTTTGCTTTTGACAGTAGAATGATTTGCCCACAGAATACATATACCCTTAGAGCGTTTGTGCACTACAAGGATTTTTACCGTCCGGCAGTCCGATTTTGGAATTGAACCTGATCTGAATCTACGAGACTCGGTATCGGACCGTAAAAAATCGGACCGGCGGACAGTAAAATTCCTTGTAGTGCACAAACGCCCTTACGGGGATTTGTCTCGTTTCGTTTCGTTTTTAAATGTCGATGACTGAATCTGGCCTTTTCAGAATATTATTAAATGTTGAATCAGTTAAAATATAATAAATTTTGTTTAATTTTTCTATATTTTTTGAATAACTTGTGTTTACATTTTTAGAAAAACGGACTATTAGACAGAGTAAAGCCAAATACTGCCATCTTGTGTCGAGTAGCTAAAGGCTGCTAAAGCTATACTGATTACTAATAGACATACGTCCATGAATAGACTTGAATAGTCCATGTATAAGTCTCTTTCTTGCTGTACGTCCCGCCAAGGTCATGCACGATGCACGATGCAAAACGACCGTGAATATGCTTGCTGTACGTCAATAATTATTATTAATTGTTTTTTTTCACGGTACTTTTGATGTATGACCTTGGCGGGACGTACAGCAGGAAGGATGGTGAATAAAGCGTTTAACATAGAATGCCCTTAGGCCTACAGATATTGTTAAAAATACAGACAACGTTTGAACGTAAACATAATGAACCAGTATACCTTGCAACAAAGACTACTATAGTATACTGGCAAGAGCAGAACTGCCAAAGAAAACACTAACCTAAAATAACATGCTTTTTACAACTAATAAGCTTGGCTAAAACTAAACGGCTTTTTCCATTGATATTTATGTACTACGTATATTTCTATGGCTTTTTCATAAATAAAAGTATTCTGCGTGGCCGTGGACAAAGTGACAAATTGACAGAATGACACTGACAATGACAAGACTTTTAAATGACAAGCATTCGACATTTGCAGTGGTCACTTTGTGCCTTTTTTTTCCTTAGTCTGAGCTTTGTGCATGTTTTGTCCTCAATTCGTAGAAAGAAAATAATAAAAATAGTCACCAATTTATAAACAGTTGTGTAATCTTCCTGCAGCAAAAGTGTACTGCGTGTAAATATAGCTAAAAAATGTGTGACAAATTATATTTCTACAAACATCATTCGAATACGTTGTTGCAAAATCAGTTTTCAATCACCTTGTTTACTCCACACTACTCGTAATTTTATAGTTACTTTCCATTTGTGAACATGGAAGTGAATCCTTTGAACATATTTTTCGTGAAATCAGACAGTAAAGGTGACAGATTACTGTTCAGATATCCTTACACAACAGATAATAAGGATGAAAGCAAACAGAAAAAATATGGTCGACACAATCCTTACGCCATCAATTCAACAGAGGATTTATTGCAGAATCCTCAGTCACAGACGTCAAATATTTGTAAAGGTTAGTCGTGCCTTATAAATGCATTCTGAATTCCATTGCACTCTGCTGAATTCCAGAAAATAATATTAATTGTTTAGATAGCAATAAGTAGATAAAAACCTCTCCCCCCTCCATCCTACTCTTTACTTTGTTTGACCCTCTCCCCCCTCCATCCTACTCTTTACTTTGTTTGACTTTGATTACCATAAATTGATGTTCACATGTATGTACTTACCTTTACACACATGCATTTGTACGCTGTATACACACAATGTATTGATAATGCAATTACTGAGTCCTGGTACTTCTGAATACTATGCTATGAATTTAATTTTGCATAGCATATTATTACCACAATTGATAACTTATATGGACTTCTATCATTCAGATGTAACACAAATTAAGAAAAAGGAATATTTAAAATAGAAATATAAACTATTTTTCATAATATTGTTTTAAAATAATCATGGCACTATAACATTTACAAGATTTTTTAAGAATAATTACTAGAATAACCATCATAAAAAAGCATAAATAGTCAGCAAACAATGTGTTGGGAATATGAAATTGTGTTTTTTAATGGTTATACGAAAAAATAAAAGAGTGTCCGTGGAGTTTCTTGCTCGTTCTTCTCCATAGAGACCTACCTACGTTTTGGAACGAGCAACTAGCTTCAACTCTCTCACTAACTGACCGACTCCTTGACAATTCAAAAGTGCCTGTAAATGGTTTAATTGAAATAAATGCTTTGACTTTGACTTAATTTATGTCCAAATTCATTATAATTTTTATTGAGCAACTTGTTGGCAGTTAGCCAGAACAACCTAAAACTTAGCAATTATCTTTCAGGTCAGCTAAGTGGCTTCACAGATGAGATGCTATCAACCCTGTTTGCCGTAAAAGCAGAGCTTTGCAACAGGAAGTTTGAGCTTAAAGTGAATGATGTGAGGTTTGTGGGACACCCAACCTTGTTGCCATATAGAACCAACAAGGATGATACCGCTACTATGATCCTTATTAATATTGTGTTTGCACTGCAGGCTTCCGCTAGTCATTCTGTTGGTAAGTTTAGTTAATATATTATTTTGTTTGTTATCATTTCTATATTAACTTCTACATGCCATAAAACAGCTATGTACTGACAAAATTTTAACAACAATGTGATATAAAAATTTAATATTAAATGTGTTTCTAATTTCAGTGAAGTGTTATTATGATTTGAGCAAAAGACTGGGAAAAGCATTGAGACATGAAGAAAAGAGATGTTCATATTTAACTGAAGAAATGAAAATAATGGTAAACATATTTATTGATTTCTTTATTTCTTACACCTCATAGATACATGTTTGGCACCTAACAGAGTTACAGCTAGTAATGGTCTAGTACCTACTAAATACCTTCGGACATAGTTTTACAGTTGTCTGTACCTACAACTTCTATTTTCGAAGACCTGTGCTACAAAAACTGCTTAGTGCAAATCTATACAAAGAAATAAAATTTAAGTGTGCATTTGTAATGTCAAAATAAATGGTTTTTACTAAATGCATAGTTCATAAATATGAATGTTAATGCAGTAAATACACCAAAACATTATTTTTTTATCTCCATTTGCCTGTCTATTTCGGACCAGCCGTTTCGGAGACTAGCTGGAACACTAATCTCCAAAAGGGTTGGTCCGATTTTGACGAGACTCACTGGCACATAGCTGATGTTGTAAAGATTTACATGGGCTTTTATCTTTGAAAAAGAATTAGGCTTTCTAGCAAAAAAATAAACACTGCAGATAACCTACATCACGCGGACAACGTTGCATAAGCTAGTTTGTAATATTTTTAAATTAAAAACTAGCTTAAAATAAAAGCACAATCGCTGCTCTATAAAAATAAGTTAAAATAGTTGTAGAAAATAAGATATTTAAGTAAATTTAAGTTGTAATTTGAAGTAAAGGGTAATTTGTTTTTTGTAGTTAGCAACTCACGATGAAGTATCAGCCTTAGATAGTGAAATGAATGGTGACAATGATGACGAGGATGACAACCTCCGTCACTCGGTCAGTTCTGCGACTTACAGCAGTGAGAATGGTACAGACACGACACCAAAATCAGCATTTCACCTCATACTGCAACGGAGCTCGCTGGCGAGGTCCATGAAGTCTGTGTTTGAAGAACTAAGTAGTACTGGTTAGTATAATTATTATGACTGTAGGGACTTAGCATATCTCATAAAGATAAAATCTGACCTGAAAACATGCCTTTGAATTAAAAATAAACTACACCTACAATGACTGATTCGCAAGTCAATTTCGGCTACCTTAATGTGGCGCTTTAATGTTTAGCCCTAATAAAAACCCTAATACAACCTAACAACCTAACCTTCACAGCAGAATATCAGCGTCAGGTATATTTGCTTAACACATGCTGAGCTGGACTACCATTTGGTGCAACCTTGAGACACACCACACTTTGTCTAATCCTTATTTGATTTGTATTTTTAACCCCCGACTTAAAAACGACGGGGTGTTATAAGTTTGACGTGTGTGTGTGTGTGTGTGTGTGTGTGTGTGTGTGTGTGTGTGTGTGTGTGTGTGTGTATGTGTGTGTGTGTGTGTGTGTATGTGTGTGTGTGTATGTGTGTGTGTGTGTGTGTGTGTCTGTCTGTCTGTCTGTGGCATCGTAGCTCCCGAACGGATGGACCGATTTTGTTTTTGTTTTTTTTATTTGAAAGGTGAATTAGTCGGGAGTGTTCTTAGCTATGTTTGATGAAAATCGGTCCAAGATGGCCGCCGCTACAAAATAGCTAATCACATATTTTTTCACAACTCCATCAATATGAGTATCAAATGAAAGGGCTTCACTAGTAGAATACTTTACACTAACATAAATTTCAAAGCCAAGATGACCGGCACCACAAAATGGCGAATTACATTTTTTTTTCACGACTCCCTCAATATGGATATCAAATGAAAGGGCTTACTAGTAGAATAATGCATACTGTATTGAAAAGGAATGAGGAATATTAATTAACTAACGAAATGAAAACTAAAAACTTGAAAATTAATTTTATAAACTCTAAGGGCCAAAGCACCGGTTCCCTGCTGTTTAAACAGCCGGCTGTTTAAACATAGGGTAGACTGGGTATGATTGTGCCAGAGTACGGTTGTGCCAATTGGACGTAGTTACGCAAAAAGAATCCAATCCACACTTTTTCCAAAATTGAATTATATTATACCAAACGCATTCTCAGGGTGATATCTTTAATATCAAAAAAGATCCATGTGACGAAATACAACTTTAGACGTATCTACAACTTCTCAAAACCAGACTAAATTACATTTAAAAACTTTCAAATAAAAATTAAATTAAAAATTTAAAAAACCCCCAACGCAAAACATAAAAGCATTTATTTAAAAAGTAAAAAATAATATCTTTTGTTGAGCCATGAAATGTTTGTTCGTTGAAATGGCGCTATAATGTCGCGGCGGGGTACCGCGTAAGTCAAATCTCATTGCAAATACTCATTTCGCTATTTCACCTATTTAGCTATTGCTGACTTAGCGGTACCCCGCCGCGACATTATAGCGCCATTTCAACGAACAAACATTTGATGGCTCAACAAAAGATATTATTTTTTACTTTTTAAATAGTGCAAGTTTTACACAAAAATAAAACTTGTATTATTAAGCAGAGACGATGCACAGCATCTGTGAGAGGGCGCTGTATACTTCCCGTTTATTGTTAGCCAATCACAACTTGTTGACGTCACATGCACGACCAATCAGCGCAGAGTTCCGGTAGTCACGTGGTCCCAGAGAGGGGGTCGCTAATGGCGACCTGTCTTACCTCATAGAAGTCTCTCACCAGGAGCCCTTGAATGGATGCTGTGCATCGTCTCTGCTTAATAATACAAGTTTTATTTTTGTGTAAAACTTGCACTATTATTTGGCATGTGACGATGCACAGCATCTGTGAGAGACGTGTTTATAACTCCTGGTGACCACGACGACGCTATGTGAGAAATTATAATATTAACTGAAAGATAAAACCACAAATCAGTATATAGTATTATCAGTCAGGACTACAAATACCTCTAAGTAATAGGTTTAGGTTCAATTTAAGTATCATATCAATCCTACGCTACCATTAGGTATTTAGGTATTAAACAAAAACAAATGATAGTGATAACAAATTGATCCATAGTGATCAACAATAATATGGCAAGTTATTATACTTATAATAAATTGTTGTGTTCATACAGGTTCAAAATTATTCGAAAGATTACTCATATTTGGTAAAGTGTCAACTTTACCTATAATCAGTTTTCGATAACATTTAGCGAAAGCATTTGGTCTTCGCCAATTACCATGAGGCAAAATATATTCTATTGAAAGATTTTTCTTACCAATATCAAATCAAAGAGCCTACTTACACTCCCAGGAGATCCGAAAATACCTGCATCTTTCAATAAAGTTCTTACCAAATTACCCATAACAGTCCGTGATGCACTTAGCGTGGGATGGATCTCGAATTGACACAGTGAATGCTTACATTCAGCTATCGTACGTATGTCTCGGTCTTCAACCAAATTAATGGACGTATATATTCGTTATCAAGATAACTTCTTCCATCCTGATTTCCTATACGCTGTCGGTGTCTGTTTTTGATCCAAATACTGGAAACATGATGATGTGGTCACCCGATAGAAGTGACAATTCGATTAGACCCCCAAAATCGGTAAGATTATGGACGCGTCCTCCTGATGCCAGCAACAAAAGAGAGGCCAATCGACACGACTTTCTGAAAAATGTAATTTTATTACGAGGGTTCGTGTGCATCCGCGGCAATTAGTTCATTTGAGTCCCAAATTGTGATATTAGGGGCTTCTCTGCTTCACGGGATTGAAACTAAAGAGATAATTTTAAGAATATGTTGTACATTTTCGCCTTCAGACGTTCGTTCAAATGTTAGTAGTACAAACCTATGTGACAATATGTGGTAGGGTAAGCTAATCTTTGCTCAAATGAATACGAGTATTAAAAATATTGACTATTAACATTATAAGGACAGTTGAGTCAATGTTGTGAGTTAATTTGACAACATTTGACCGGTCGACATCATGCCGATCTAAATTTACAGCGTGGACTCCGGCCAACTAGATCGGAACAGGGACTTTTCTGCTTCCGACCAATTACTGGTTACTCTGCTCCCCCCGGTATCTTCCAAACGAAGAAGTTATTGAGAAGGTCTTGAACTTAAGGAGGTGAAAGACCCGTGCTCCGATCTAGTAACACTACAACAAGGTTGTTGATCCTTAAAGGTTTGCCGAGTGCTCGACATCGATGAAGCCATACGCTAGGCTCTCGCCCACCCCGGCCAAAATTCTGATGTTGCTTTAGGAATTAGGCTCGGAGGCGGAAACACCTTCGCCTGCTGAAATAGCCATATACGACTGACGGATGTGCAAAAATGGGTAGACGAGTCTAAAAAATGTTAGGTAACATATTTTCTAACAACCCCTCAAAAAGTCCTTGTTGGCTAAGTAAAATTGATAAGTCATACAAAGTAAGGCCACCGATCGTGTCCCGTTTTCTTCTAACGTAGACGACTCGTTACGTTGTTCTCGAATTTATGTTGAACCTACGGGATTCAACATGAATGATGTCACATACATTTGTAATATTTTATTGATTTAAAAAGTGAAACGGGAAGGTAGAAATAGACTTCACAGTTGATGGATAATCACAATTATTTATTGCTAATATAATTTTATACAGTTGGACAGAGTTTCGACTTATCTAGTGTACAGCAATAGAATGTGTCCGCAAACTGAGCGCTCAGAGTACTTATACCCTTTGGCGGTTGGATGTGACGTCACCAACGGTCACAGGCTGGCATGGCTGACAATTGGCGCCAAATTGTCATAAAATGGCATTGGCTTGGCGTTGGCTTGGCTTGGCTTGGCTTTGCTTGGCTTGGCATCGGCTGATCACATAACGTGGCGTTACAATCGGTCATCCTGTAACAATTGCTCCCGCAATGGAGCACACAAATTTTATTAGCTTTCTAATAGATCGATTAAGTCTTCTGTCTCCAGCTGGTCATCAGAGCTGCTGGCACTGTCAGATACAGGAGCTATGCTACTATAAGATCGCAGAGAATCTGCTGAAACAAGCCCCGTAAAGTTTTTGTAGCCCCTTAAACCCTTAATGCTCCTGATCCTGTATCTGTCATTGCCAACTACTTTAGTTATTATATAGGGGCCTGAAAACAAGTCATCTAGCTTTGTGTTGACCTTAGCTGCACTACTAGTAGGTGCCTGCCTCCATAAAACCAAATCTCCTTTCTTATAAACATGTCAATTTTTACGACGTTTATCAAAGTTATGTTTCATTCTAGCGCTAGCTTTATTGATACGTGTACTGGCCTTACTACGCTTGGCCTGGGTCGATTCAGGTACTTGATGTGGTATGGTTAACTAAGCGTATTCCTATACAATCTATCATCTATTATCACGTAATTGTTTATTATATCACGTTCAGTCGACCCGGCTTTTAATTGATCAGTAATAATCTTTAATTTATGATCTTGATATTGAACCGTATAAAACCAATCAGTGACTTCTAAACGATTAATATTTACAGCATCAATTGGATTCCTACTTAACGCATCAACATGTTTCATTCGTTCACCAGGCCTATATTCTACACTGATATCGTAATCCTGAATTAACAGCCACCATCTTGCGATACGCGGTATAATATCGCGTTTCGTGAGAGTGGCTCGGACGGCGGTGCAGTCGGTGACTATCTTCACGTGTTTACCTACTACGTACACCCGAAATTTACGCAACGATTCCACGACTGCTAATGTTTCTAGCTCGTAGCTATGATACATAGTTTCCTCCCTAGACGTCACTCGGCTAAAATACATAACAGGGCGCAAAGTACCGTCAAACTGTTTTTGTAATAAAATTCCTGCTATTCCTAACTTGCATGCATCGCTATGAATTTCTATGTCTAATGTAGGGTCATACAAAGCTAACACTGGTTTAGAGCATAAACATTTTTTTAACTCGTTAAAACTATCGACCTGGTTATCACTCCATACCCACGGTACATTTTTCTTAGTCAATTCTGTTAAAGGGCGAGCTATAACCGCGAATTTATATATAAATTTTCGAAAGTAACTGCAAAGACCTATAAATTGACGTACCTCATGTACATTCCTCGGTACAGGATAATGCGAAACTGCAATTAATTTTGGTTCTGCCGGTTGCACACCTTCATGAGAAATTTCATTTCCTAAATAAGACACATTTTCTTGCAAAAAAGAACACTTTTTCATGTTTAATTTTAGATTTTCCGATTCAAACTTTTGTAACACCGATTCTAACATTTTTATACCAGAACTAAAATCAACTGAGGGTAGTAATAAATCATCTAAAAATGCTAGGATTTTACTAGTTGGACTGCTGATTTGTGACGTTTGTGAACGAATGGAATCAACAATTTTACTAATCATTCGCATGAAAACTGAGGGTGCATTTGCTAAACCAAACGGAACGCGCATATACTCATAATGGCCCTGAGGTGTTATAAATGCGGTTTTGTGAGTGTCTTCGGGTGCAATTTGTAGTTGGTGATAACCTTGGGCCATATCGAGGCTCGTAAAATATTTTTTACCGGCTAACTTTGAAACCTGATCGTCGATGTTTGGCAACGGATATCTATCTTTTATACTGACCGAGTTAAGGGCACGATAATCCACACATAACCGATTATCACCGTTCTTTTTCTTTACCAAGATAACTGGAGAAGCATAATCTGATTCGGATTCTTTAATAATACCGGCATCTAGTAACTCACGGACTTTAGAATTAACTATTTGTTGTTCAGTGTGCGATAACCTATATGGTTGACGATATATTGGCTGCGGTGTGGTAAGTTTTATTGTCATGTGTAACAAATTGGCGCAACCGAGATCCTTTGTGTCAATTGCAAAGGTGTGTTTAAATTGTAATAATAAATGTATTAAACTATCACGCTCGTTTTCATTTAAGTTCCCCATACTGATTTCGGATATAGGTACCCCGCATAAACTATTACTGATTTTATTAGTGGTTAAGACGGATGCAAACGGGACTGTAAGGCGACATGGATTAAATAAACTAGTGGCTGAATAATTTGGCTTATTTGGCAAAACATTGGGCAAGTAAGACAATAATGGCTTGGCTGAACTCACCCGGCTTGGTTGGAATACAGATTCGTCGCAATGATCTACTCGTGCAAGGATCTGGCCGGCTTCCCACTCAATGTCCTTGGTGCCGGTGTTGATAACCTTCATGAAGCCCTCACCACCTCGAAGTAACGTGGCTGGTAACGAGTAGGAAACTCCATTCAATTCATAGTGACGCGGCGCTGTGCAGACATCATCTTTCTCGGCATTACCCAGCACCCGAACTTTGATATGATGGAACCACCGGGCGGCAAGGATTCTTTGCTTGATGTCACTACCTTGAGTTTTTGAATATCTTCGACTACCTGTAGTTCAGCAAAAGGGTTAGGCTCCAATCTTAACGTAGCAGTCCTATTAGTCACCACAAGCGACACACGATCAGCGTTGATAACCGGCTGACCAATCAGTAAATGAATGTCCTGCATATCAGTTTCTGTTACATGTGCAGTGCATTTCACGAGAATGTCATCAATTTCTAGGTCAAATTCTACTTCTCCGCGGCTTGTAAGTAAACCACCAGAAAATCCCTTAAGGATGGTGCTCGTAGGTGTAACTTTGAGCGCCAAAAGTCCAACAATATGTGCATTTATAACATTTACCTGGCTTCCAGTATCAAAAAAATCCCGTTTACCTTCACGACCTTCTTGTAAATCTCATTGTAATTTTGCAAAAGCTTAATTTCCTTGAGGTTGCTGTTTGATTCGGCAGACATCTTGGCATGTGTAGTTGACGAGCCAGGGCAGCGGGTGGCAATATGACCTTGCACACCACACTTGAAACAAATGCGTTGATCAGGTAATAAGCAATTCCGTAGAATGTGACCAGTCTTCTTACAACGCGGACAGGGGTCTGTTTCAGGGTTCACTTTCTTATCCGGGTTCGGCAGCTGTCTAGCGTCCTTGTTCTGCTTGTCACGTGCTTCGAATGTCGGTGAGCGATAATCATCGAGGGCACAAAGGAAGACCTCGTATAGTTCATCTGGACGCTGGCATTGGAAAGCCCGTGCGTTTGGTTGTAATGAAGGCGGTAATCCTGTGATTATGCACGAAACACTAGCAGCATCAGACAGGTTACAACGAAAGCACATGGCGATTTTATCCTGGTAATATTTAGTCATTGTTTCGTTCGGGTTCTTTCTCCGGTTCATCATTTCGTCTAACAAAGCACTGAAGTCACGGTCTTTGAGAAATGCTCTTACTAGCATGCATTTCCATTCGTCCCAGGAATAGTTATATTCGTCGAGTCTATTGTACCACTTACGTGCTTGACCACGGAGTTTATCTTGAAGGTGAAATGATTTTACTTTGTCGCTCCAGCCATGTATGTCTCCCAACTGGTCAATTTTTTTTAACCATACCGACACTGTGCAATCTTCTCCCTCGGGGTCGAATTCCGGGATAAGGGACGCCGCATGATGGCCTTTGAAGTGGTTGAGCGGTAAGATATCGTTGTTGAGTTCGTGTATCGCCCTACCTACTTCGTTTTCTAGCATAGTTTTGAGTAGTTTTCTAGCAGGTGGCGGCGGGAATTCTTCATCTTCAGTATTATGGTCTTGCTCTTCACGCCAGCCAGGTGGACGGACTCCACAACCAACAGTTGCAGTAGGGCGATTACGCTTCATATCACACTTCTGAGTGAAACGGGAAGGTAGAAATAGACTTCACAGTTGATGGATAATCACAATTATTTATTGCTAATATAATTTTATACAGTTGGACAGAGTTTCGACTTATCTAGTGTACAGCAATAGAATGTGTCCGCAAACTGAGCGCTCAGAGTACTTATACCCTTTGGCGGTTGGATGTGACGTCACCAACGGTCACAGGCTGGCATGGCTGACAATTGGCGCCAAATTGTCATAAAATGGCATTGGCTTGGCTTGGCTTGGCATCGGCTGATCACATAACGTGGCGTTACAAAAGAGTGTTTCTGGAGCTTCCCCCGCTCGCTCCTCTCCACAAAAGCCCACTATTTGAACGAGCAACCAGCCAGAACTCTCCGATCGGCCGACTTCTTTGACAGCTCGAAAGTGTTGTCAACTCGACTCAAGACTGGAATAATTCATTAGAAATAACCAGTTTTAAGTTTAAGTTTCGAATTTGTCGATTTTGAGTTTCATAACAGTTGTCTCATACGTTCTACGTATGAGACAACTGTTATTGTTGGAGTGTATGCTCAAATGGTGACCACGTGCCCGTGGTCGGAAATGCTTCACACATGTGTTGGCAACTCAACTCAAGCCTGTAAATGGCTTATTTGAAAATAATAATAATAATCATTTATTTCGAGTAACAAGACTCATAGTGTTAGTAACAATATACTTAAACACAGAATCAGAAGCAATTTATGACATCACTGCCGCAAGGTGACAGGCCCAGCCGAAACCCTAGTTTCGATTCTAAATTTTGAGTTTATAAAGTACGAAACAACTGTGATTGTTAGAATGCATGCTCACATGGCGACCCAGTACCAATGCCGCTGGTCTGGTCTCCCTGTCCCTTTGGACCGGTAGATGTTTGGCCACCCAGTTGGTTAAAGCTGTGTAATATTTGGGTG
This sequence comes from Charanyca ferruginea, assembly GCA_947361185.1. NCBI lineage: Eukaryota > Metazoa > Arthropoda > Insecta > Lepidoptera > Noctuidae > Charanyca > Charanyca ferruginea. The sequence continues at coordinate 42,751,388 of OX376056.1, forward strand.
CCCATAACAGGCCGAATGGCAGGTACGTCATCTGAAACTTTTAGTCTGAGTAATCGACGGTGGTTCTTCAAAATGCTGAAGATTTATCCAGCTTCACCACCGAAAAAATCGGGTATCTATAAGTGAGAATCAGCTTGAATAGTTTCCCAATGTGACAATTCAGGTGCTCGATGTTCGACAGTTCTGATGAATGATGCTTTGAATCGGTATAAGGCTCGTACTGATGGATGAATAACGGTTATTTGGAGGTAAATGGCAGACGTATTCTCGTAATCATTTCGAGAAGGGTTTTCGAAGCCCGAACCGTCTGCCACTGTCTCGAATACAGTAAGGGACAGCCTCCGTAGGATTGGTGTAGCCGAACTAAGAAGATAAGAGCGGCGGATTGGAGGTTAATTGGCAGACATCTGCCTAGCCTTTTTCAACTATGTTAGGGCCGGCTTATAGTCTAACCGGATGCAGCTGAATACAAGTGTTTTACGTGGAGCAGCTGCCGGTCTGACCCTCCATAACCCGGTTACTGACTATAGGTACCTACCCCTTGGTAAGACTCATGATCAGATAAGAGCCGGAGCTCCTGATTATCCATAACGACTGCCAGATCTACAAATGACAGCCGGGACCAACGGTTTTACGTGCTTTCCGAGGCACGGAGCGATTTCGGTATGAAATGGATGGTTACCCATCCACGGTTCGACCGCGGCAAGCGTAGCTTAACCGTGACCGATCGATCCGTACGGCTTTTACTTAGCCGCGAGCCCCAGCTCTTGGAGGTTAATGGCAGACGCATTCCCGTGTTCAATCATTCGAGAAGGGCCTCCGGAGTCCAAAGCATCTGCCACTGTTTCCGATACGCTCAGAGACAGCCTCTATACTTATTTTGATTCTGCTCAGTACCAAACCAAGGGAATACCTATATTTCTATACCTGCCGTACAAGCATGTAATTGTTTCTCATCAAATAATTAGAACTCGCAGGGATCTTACGCAGACCGTCCCGAAAGTTGCTAATTCGCCTAGGATACGCTCCCGGCGATTTGCAATGTATTTAGCAAGTTTTCCGAGAATTAGCTGCATAAGTTTCCAGTTTTTTTTTTTTGACGAGGGTAGTGATTATTTCGACATTTTATCGAAAATGCTAAAGACAGAAAGTAAAGCATGATTTTCTTGAAATAGACGATTACAACTCAAAGGGATCTTACGCAGACCGTCCCGAAAGTTTCCATAAAGTATTTCGCCTAGGATATGCTCCCGGTTATTTTCAATGTAGCACGTTTTTCACAAACTGGCTGCATAATTTCCTAGTTGATGTCATGTAATTTTTACGCCAGTACAAGTGATTGCGAGATTTTATCGACAATGCCAAAGACAGAAAGTGAAGCATGATTTTCATCCAATAGGCAATTAGAACTCGCAGGAATCTTACGCAACCGTCCCGAAAGTTCGTAAGAAATATTTCGTACTGTTTCGAATACGCTCGGAGACAGCCTCCGTTTACTTATTTGATTATTTTCAGTACCAAACCAAGGGCATACTCATGTTTCTGTACCGAATGCAAGCATGCAGTTTGTTATTATATAATTGGAACTCGCAGGGATCTTACGCAGACCGTCCCGAAAGTTTCTAATTCGCCTAGGATACGCTCCCGACGATTTGCAATGTATTTAGCACGTTTTCCGTAAACTATTTGCATGATTTTTTAGTACACTTCATAAAACTTTGTCGAGGGTAGAAATGATTTCGAAACAAAAATGCGAAAGACGAAGCGAAGCATGATTTTCATCAAACATTAGAACTCGCAGGGATCTTACGAAGACCGTTCCGAAAGATTCTAAAAAGTTTTTCGCCTAGTTACTGCATGATTTTCTAGCAAATTTTATGAAATTTTAACGTAGGTAGAAATGATTCCGAGATTTTACTGAAAGGTGTCGAGGAGCTAAGTCCCGAAATTGGTTCAGGCATAGGTGAATTATGTAAAACCGGCATCGAACCGGGTACACACACGTTTTCATCAAAATTATTAGCACTGTTACTTGGTAAAGAACTTTTGAAATGTTGATGACTCACCGCATGTTCGCCGTTTTACCTCGGAATCCAATGAATTCAATTGTGAAGAGCTAGAATTGGTAGGCACTCGCAGGCGTTCACGGCTTGATGTAGACATCGAGTCGTTACCTACCTGAGTTTCTTGCTCCGAATCACATTTATTCACTTAAACATTAATTCGTTTCTATTAAATTATATTTGAAATTAAAATTTTAACAACAGTATAAAAATTTGATGTTAATAAGTCGAGAAGTAACGACGCTATGAGGTAAGACAGGTCGCCATTAGCGACCCCCTCTCTGGGACCACGTGACTACCGGAACTCTGCGCTGATTGGTCGTGCATGTGACGTCAACAAGTTGTGATTGGCTAACAATAAACGGGAAGTATACAGCGCCCTCTCACAGATGCTGTGCATCGTCACATGCCAAATAATAATTGCTTTTATGTTTTGCGTTGGGGGTTTTTTTAATTTAATTTTTTTTGTGTTATATTGTCTTTTGTGTGCACCAAATAAATGTTTCATCTATCTTTCTAACCACTTAATTCATTCAAAAGATTTCCATTGTTTTCATATTATGTATTTGTAGCTCTATCTAGTCTAACTTGAAAGGATATGTTAGGCAAACTTCATAAAATTATGACGCAGCATGTACACTCAACAGCAAACCAACTTTATTATTTGCAGTGCCCTAACAGGGTTCATGTGCAAAAACCGACAATTTAATAATTATATTGTAAAATGTGTGATGTGCAGAAAATAAATAAAATAATAGGATTGTGATGTTAGTATAGCAATTGTTCAATGAGCACAGTTATAATCATAACATCATTGAATTCAATGCATGTACAAAAATGTGTATTCTAAACATGAATCATTTAATTATTGTATTACGTTTTACGGTCGTGTTTTTGGCGTCGTTCCATTATATTACGGGTTTATAATATGTAGATACTTATTTTTACAACTATATGCATAACATTTTAAGCCTAACAATGGACACAGGTCCATCTGGTCCACCGGTTTGTCTTGTTTTATAGGGCTTCAATAACTTGAAACCCTACAAAGTATTATAAATCCCAAAACGTAATTTATGACAAGACATCGCAAGTTCACGTACAGAGGCCAGCACATCAAGCTACAACAATCTGTCCAATTTATTTAATAGATTTTTAACTTTATTACAAAAGGCTAAGGTTCATATTCAATTGAGAAAATTTGACAGTTTGGTATGACTTGATGTGCTTGTGCGTCTGTACATACGTTTCCGAAGTGCGCACCTAGCGATTCTTCAACTTCGGCCTACGTACGTAACCGCGTTGACTCTCTTTCCTACGTACGTCCGTTCGAACTTTAACTTTATACATTTTTTTCTTATTTACAGGAATAGTTCAAGTTCGCATAAACAAATGGGTATTATTGTCATTCTGTTTGCCACACAAAGCTCACCAAATACACAATAGAGGATTAAGTACAGAGCCAGAAACCATAGACAAATGCTTACAGAAACTACGACCTTACCATGGGATATTGCTTATGGTAAGTAGTATAATTAAATGGCCTGATAAGTTCTGGAACAACATGAAGAACAGAATTCATTCTTAATTGTGTTTCAACAATTAATAACATTACAATTTGACGACACGGTTGGCGCAGTGGCTGAGCGATCGATTGCTGCGCAGCGTGTTGTGGGTTCGATTCCCGCCCATGGTAAATATTTGTGTGATGAGCACTTGTGTTTGCCTTGTGTCTGGCTGTTGTTTATCTATATAAGTATGTATTTAAAAAGAAAATGTATTTATGTATGTATATCAGCTGTCTGACACCCATAGTACAGGGTCTCCCTAGTTTGGGGTCAGATGGCCGTGTGTGAAATGTCCTCACATATTATTATTATTATTATTTATTTATAATTGACAGACGATTTACGCGCGTAATGTCAGACGCAACTAAGCGCCTCAAGCATTAGATCTCGCAAATAATTACGCGAATAAGATGCACGAATTTGGATGAAATGTGCTGGCTCCCAGTATTTCTACTACGCGGGTATTCGAATGCGTGCATTGACCATTTCCTTTATTAAACATAGCTTTTGCCCGCGACCTCGTTCGCGTTGATTTTCTTAATTATTATAATTATTTTCAGCATGTGTTGTCCCACTGCAAGGCCAAGGCCTCCCTTTTTTCTTTCCAAGCCTCTCTTTCCAGAGCTAGTGTGGACTAATCCCTCCTGTAAGCGTCAAGCTCATACCAGTTTTCTTAAGGATCCCTATTTTTTTTTAAATAAAATATAGCCTATTCTACTCAGGAATAACGTACATTTCTATTAGCGAAAGAATTTTCAGAATCGCATCAGTAGTTCCGGAGATTAGCGCATTTAAACATAAAACAAACTCATCAGCTTGTAATCTTAGTATAGATTTATATTGTATACTAGACCTATATTCTTATTCATTTCAGGTGAACCCCAATGATTTACTAGCTTCAATACCGCTGGACAGCAGCTCTGCACTCCTAAGACTGATAAAACTATATAGCCCGCTGAAGAGTCTACAAACACTCGCCATTGAAGCTGATTTGTCGTTAAAACAGGTATAACTAAATTTGACATGGTGAGCATAGGGCTTCTTGATAACAGATATTAGCTTTATAGAGTTATTTCTCACAACATGTATAGTCAAATTTCAAATTAAATTTTAACTCAATTGAATATGATTCTCATCAGAATGACTGTCATGTACTGTGTTCTGTTTATTCCTAATATTTATTTTTTTCTGACCCATAGATTTGTAGCTTAATATTTTTTTTTTTTATGATTTTAGGGTTGCTCTTATACAAAAAGTTGTTCATACTGATGAGTACAATGACCTGTTTTCAGGTTTTTAGTTTACGAAATTATACTTTGTAGCAAGTTCTACTAGACTTACAAAAACCATTACACTATACAGGTATCCCAGCTAACAGGTCATCTTGTGTACTGGGCAAAGGCGACAGTAATCTATCCCTTATGCGAAAGCAATGTATACGTGGTAGCTCCGGGCGCTAACGTTCACATACACTCGCCGTTAGTCGAAGAGTTCGCCAAGGAGTTCCCTGCATTGTGCTTATTGCAGGTATGTTACTTTACATTATACAACTAATTCGAAAATTGAATTTAGTCCTTAGGTTGGGTTTGTCTATGACTAAAATTAGTGTTATAAGTTTGAAGTGTGTGTGCTTTAAACTTAGCGGTAGCCCGCCGCGACATTATAGCGCCATTTCAACGAACGTTCATTTATCGTGCCATCCATGAATATTTATAATTAAAAAATAATAAATAGGTGTTAAGCCCGTCACATACGTAGCTATAATATATAATATAGCTAGCCACCACACCACACACGGTAGCTATAATATAATAATATATTTTCGCCCTTATTACGTCTGCGATCGTTGTTTGTATCACATTTTTTAAATTTATATTAATATGCCTTGCTATATCTGTCCACGTCGCGCTATAATATATATTAATATATGTCAAACGTAGCTATAATATATATTTTTACTACGTCACCAAAATATGTGGACAGATATAGCAAGGCATATTAATATAATTTAATGTGAAACAAACAACGATCGCAGACGTAATAAGGGCGTAAATATATTATTATATTATAGCTCCCGTGTGTGGTGTGGTAGCTAGCTATAATATATATTATAGCTACGTATGTGACGGGCTTAACTCAATCGAATTTCATGCCTCAAGAAAAGGTATTTTTTTTACTTTTTAAATAATCGCTTTTATGTTTTGCGATGGGGGATTTTTAAATATTTTTGTATTTTATTGCATAAAAATAGTGCTCTGCCCGTAGTAGGTGGAAAACCCTTATTTACAATTCCACCCCTCGCGCATATTGGAGCGCCTTCACACTAGCGTTTGTGCAGCGTAGGCGTTCGAAAAACGTATGCGCAGCGCAGACGCCGCGTAGTCGTCAGTGCAAGGGTAAATGAATACGCTGCGTTAGCGCCGCAGGTGCGCGTCGTATGCGCCGCATTACTGCGGAGTCATGTACAATCCTGTTCACATTCCGAAACGACAACGTACAACAACAACAACGACACAACATAACACAACGAACAACAACAACGGTACAACAACAACGACAACGTACAACGATTCATTTCCGAAACGACAACGCAATTATGTGACGTCTGCGCCGCGTTAGCGCAGCGTTCAATTGACTCCAGAAGAAACGCCGCAACAACGCGACGCCTGCGCCGCGTTGTCGCGGCGTCTGCGCTGCGCATACATTTAACGAACGCCTACGCTGGACAAATGCTAGTGTGAAAGCGCTCTAATGCAGCTGTCCGTAGATTCAAAACGATAATAGGGTATTTTACTCTATACGAGAAAAAATCTATGAATATGTTATTGAGACAGTTTAGGCATAAAGCAGTCGGAAAATGTAAGTTATAATTCATAAAATAACAAAACCAATTTTTAAATTCAATTCAAAGTTTTCAGTATTTTTAATCTGTTATAAAACACCATGAAATAGTAGCGGCCATGTTATTATGCCGTACGGCTGTGTAAACAAAAAAATGTCAACTGTTATTCAATCGATTGGCGTAATATAGGCTTTGTACTTTTATTATTTTCGTAACTAACGTAATTTTTTCATTATTACACCTATTAAAAAATATGCTTTTAATTATTTTTAAATTATATACAATTATCATATTTAATATGAGCGCATTTGATACAAAACGAACTGGCATATTAGCACTACAGAATTTCATTGAGACACTTTTCAAAAATGGGTGTAATACCCTATTCTGAATTTGAATAATACGTATTATTTATTTTTCAGATGCTAAGCGAGTTCTCCTTGCCCGCCCCGCTGTGGTACGTGTCACGTAACGGGTGTGGCGGGGGAGGGGGGGGCGCGCGGCTGGCGCGTTGTGTGGCGTGGTTGTTGCGCAGGCGACTGTTGTTGCAGTTGCATACGTATGTGCAGTTCAACTCGCCGCATTGGGGACGGGATCCTGGTATGATGTTTGTCTTACTTACTACGTTTTTTTTGCGCGGTCAAAATCTTCATGGACTTCCTCCATCGCGGTGGTGATGGAGCGGCATCCCAGACTCTTACCGGCTTAAACCACCGCGGTGTATCACCTCTGCTTATTCCCATAAACATTAACCGCTCCTCCGCTTCTAGGTCTAGGTACGTACTTGACAACATTTAATTTGATCGATTTTGAATCTTAATCCATACTAATATTATAAATGCGAAAGTAACTCTGTCTGTTACGCTTTCACGATGAAACGGCTGAACCGATTTTGATGAAATTTGGTATGACAATAGCTCAAACCCCGGGGAAGGACATAGGCTACTTTTTAATCCGCAACTTACCTTGCATCCGCGATAACCGACATCCACGCGGACGAAGTCACGGGCAAAAGCTAGTGGATACATAATTATAAAAACCGGTATAAAGTGCGGTGTTTAAAGTAGTACATGAATATTTGAATTCTTTTTTAGCTAAAAAAAACTGGCATAACATTTCAAATCATTCATAGTGGTCTTATAACACTTCAACTTTAGAACTTATTGACGGTTTATCATTTGCAGATGGAAAAGAATACTACTGCGAAAAACACGACGTATTCAACCAATCTTGCAGTGTCTCATTCTCATCCCTCAACCAAATGCAGCTCAACGTCCCCGAACCGGTCGAACCGAGGGAAACCACCAACACTTTTCCCGACTCTGACGAAGAGTACCCAACAGAGAACAACCTGAACCAAACAGACTTCTCACACACCAAACCAATAGTTATAGAATCAGAACATACAAAATACGAAAAATTCAGAGCAACTGATTCTGCCAACCACTCCTTTGATGACGGCATAGATGTCGTAGACGGAATTAAACAAAATACAATCGGTGATTACGATTCTAAAGAAAAAGTACAGAAGAAAATTCAAGGGAATTCCGTTGATAGTGGCATATCTAGCAATATGAACGGCACTATCAATGGTGTTAATGGCAACGGGGAAATTCTAGAAAACGGACTCACAGAAATTACGAAGACGGAATTAATATCTAATTTGTCTCTTGAAAAATTAGATTCGGATAAAAAGAGTCTGCCTTCAAGGTTGTCGGATCTTTCTTTAAAAGATAGTGAATCGACTTTAAATAAAGAAACTAGTAGTGATGAAGATAAGTTCGAGAGTGATCAAGATATATCGCCGCGACTGAAAATTAATGGAATGTTGAATGGGACTGAAAAGAAGAATGGCGTGTCTTTGAATTTGAAGTTGCAGAGTGAGATGAGGTACGACTTTTGTGAACTTATTATTTATTTATTAATTGCATTTATTTGTCTTAATCTTCTCCGATTTTTTACAGTTCTATTGATAGCTTCCCATTTATAAGAAAAGAAACGATTGATGACTGTAGACTGTAGAGCAAATCGAAACCATTCACTAGCCTAAACTAAAAGCCACAACTTGTGGCAATGGCAGTCATAACGTCCTATCAGGACTTAAAGAAGCTCCACTGAATCTCGTGTCATCTCTCTCTCTCACTGTTTAGAACCGCGACTGCAACAGTACATGTCGTCACATGAGCTTAATTCTGCCAACCCACAATTACTCAATAATTACATTATTATTACAAAAAAATAAAACGTTGCCCCACACTAGGAATTTCTTTTGTATCATGGGTACGTTTACAAACACATAAACTCACATACACAAACAGCCAGACCCAGAACTACTGTCTATAGGCCATACAAATATTTGTTCCGTGCAGGAGTCGAACCCGCAATACGCAGCGCAGCAGCCAATCGCTTAACCCACTGTGCCAACCGTATCGTCAGTTAATTCCAACGCTAATTACGTCCACCTTATTCATTATTGAACGCCACAGTATTGTACAGATGACAAATCAAAATGTGCCCAGTATGCCTCGGTGACAAGTACATGACAGATTGCTCTGACATACGTAATACCATAGAGTATGTAACTTAGTTTGACGCCGAGGACACGCTTTTGCTTTTTTTGCCGTGGCAGTCAAAACGTTAAGAGCGCCCATCCCCATCGAACGAACTTCAACGCGAGCGTGATTGAAATTTTTTTTGTTTCAACCAACGCAAAGATCGAAAACAAACGAGTGAGTGAGAACGCGATAATATCACAGGAAAACAGGCGCGCGGAAATTTCACAAAACTTGTTCCAAGACATACGTGTTTTTGAAAAAACCTTACAAGTTCTTGGTAAAAATGTTTGTAATTTAGAATCTCCATTACATGTGCAAGGTTTCTATGAAGCTGTTTTTTTACTTTTTCAATGTATGTATGTACCGGCCAAAGTTCAGACAAAATTGTGCAAATAAGCTGATTTTCGGACGTGTTTGCTGAATTTGTTTCTCAAAAAAGTTTATTTTTGGCTTCATACAAACCTAGATTTAAACCACAAGATACCTGTGTGTTAAAAATTATTTGGAAAATAATTTGTTAGGTATAACGCCGTAATCGCGTACGAGCGTTTGTATGGGAAATATGACGGGTTAGGCGCTCTTAAGTGCCAATGCCAAATGAGTTACATTACTTCCAGCAATAACAGTTCAGTATACATCCTAAACTTTTGTCTTGATTAGATTTAAAATTAAACAGCGTTCGGGCCACACACGCTACTTTAATCAGCAGCGATCTGCGATTTTGCGACTGTATCGATGCCCCATCGCGGTTTGGCGACTTTCGTGGTTCCATCGCAGTATTAAAATCGCTCGTTTTTAATATCTAACATCATTACAATTTTTTTTTAATGAGAGAAAGTGACTTTTGTAATTTGTTTTGGCAGTACTAAACCCAAATGTACAGAGGCCAGCACATCAAGTTACAACAATTAGTCAAATGTCTTTGATAGATTTTCAACTTTATTACAATAACATAAGAATCATATTCAATAGTCTCAATTAAATTCTGTAGTGCTAATATGCCACCAAAAAAACACAACATTTTTATTCAATTGATAAGTGCCATAAAAATGCATTGTGTTTGTTCGGGCGTTGTGTTTAATCTCCAGAAATACTGGTCCGATTCTGTTAATTCTTTCCGTAATTGGAAGCTACGTTATTCCTGAGTGCTATAGGTTATATTTTATTATTTAAAAAATAGGGATCTACATTAAAATGCACTGGGTTGAAGTCGCGGGCAAAAGCTAGCAAATAAATAAAAATAAGTTAATACAATCTATCCCATTCCAGCTTCCAACCACCAACAGTCTGGAATGTGCCAGCCAGTTGCGACGTGGTGGACGCATGTCGCATTCCAAACGAGCCGCCTACGACCGAGTCTTTGTTGGACACATTCACTTCAGAAGAACGAGCCGCACTTGCCGCTGTACCCGCTTCGAAGAACACTGATGATCTGCTGTTGTTGGCTCAGCTGCATAAGAAAGGTGTGTTGAAGGAGATTAATTTGTTGGTCGGAAAATAGGGATGCCTTAGGGTTCGATGGTAAAAATCATGATAGGATGGACGAGTGTGAAAAGAAACAATTCTTGCAAGTTGAAAACCTAATCCTAATGCAATCTTTCCGACCGAATTTCGGTCACGGCGGCCAATCTCAATGGAGATCAGCCAAGTACGCAGAAGATATTATAGTGCACAAGTGTGTGCGCAAACACAGGTGCACTCCCTCTTCTCTCAATCTCATTAGTCCGGTGGGAGTGGGACGGCAATCCGACACGACCGAAGAGAGATCAAACGCTGTACCAACGGCTTTACGTGCTTTCCGAGGCACGGGGGTGTTACACCGCCAACTTCCAAACTCCGGGCTGTTACTGAGAAATTCTTAATCGAAAAACCTGGGAATCGAACCCAGGACCAGGCTCAGCAATGGCGCGACCACGAGACCAACGAGGATACTGACGCCACAATACAATCGATTCCCAATAGATTTTGTATAGCAATTTATAATTATGACGTCACTTGTAGTTAGACATTTGCCAACTCAATTGACTAACTATTGATTAAAAAAAATCAAATTAAATGTTTTTTTTTGAGAATTTCTGTCTTGAAATTATTGGTTAATGGTGTCGTCTACTCAATTGCTGAATGCAATAGTTCCTGTACTGTATAGACGCCACTACATCAAGCTATACCAAAGTGTCAAATATTCCCAATTGAATATGAACCTTATTTTTTTGTAATAAAGTTGAAAATCTAACAAAGAAATTTGACAGATTGTTGTAGGTTGATGTGCTGACCTCTGTACATACATTTTTGGCTACCATTTTCCAGAAACCTGATATAACCGCACATTTTAGTATGATTTATTGGAAATATTGACTGACTGTCAATATATTTTTTTTTTTCTTTCAGGATACTTCCGCGGCGAGCAGCATTTAGAAGAGATTATGTTTATGGAGAACGTAAGCAGATCACAACTGATGCAGCTTCTAGACAAGTTCAAAGATGTCCTCATTACCTTCGAGACGGAAGACCCTGCCGTCGCCATGTTATATCCCTATCAATAAATCTTAAGTTATAAGCGCTAGGTCTTGTAAAGTCAACAACATACTATAGTTCGACTTTTAATTCTACTCAGTAACTTGACAGTTGAAAGAATAATAATGATACCATACTAAAACTATTAGTGTCTGGATAGTGAACGATTTTGCGTAAAGAACGAATGATAAAAATGGTTTAATTGTTCGTAAAACTTAAAACTTTAAATGTTCGTATGTAAGATGTGGAATATATTTGTTAATAAATGTAATTTCCTCTCTTTTTCTTCTAATAGAAACAAAATAAAAATCATATTATTTTACTTCTGTCATTTCAATAGTGTAAAGTTATAGATGGGTGTGATGTGTGTATAGATTTTTAATAGTGTGCGCGTGTGTGTGCGTGTTTTAAGAAAAGTTATTAAATTTCAAATAAAATGTTTGCATTTAAGTAAATTATTTAAGTTCATATAATTTCGTTCATTCTTACACCAACCTCACTACCTTTATTTGACAATTTCCAACTGTCAAGTTACTGAATAGAATTAAAAGTATACTGCGCAATGCACCCAAGGCTACGTACGTAATAACCTTTGTTATAGCTTCTAAATCGTAAATTAGGAAGTAGGGTTTGTGACAGCGCGGGAGTGTGGTCTTTACTTCAGTGGGCTTCATTCAAGGATAAAATAATAGGGCTGGGACACCTATTGATGAGTTTAAGAAAAAAATGTTAAGCACTGCTGCCGCCGCAGTTTTTTAGCCTACACTTGAAATTCCAAACCCTATAAATATTGAATCAAATTCAGTGCCTACTTTTCTTCAAAGTGTTTTTGTTAACAATTTACTGCATTTTTTTACCGACCCACATCGTACCCAAATGTATTTATAATATTTGATTGAATTGAGTAAAATTTAAATGAATAACTCTGAATTAATTCATATAGAAAAAAGTTATCAAGTTAACTCGGTTTTTTAAATAAGTTCCTGAGTTGCCATTGTAGAAAATATACTGTTTACTGCATTTTTATAGGTATGCGTGGTTTTTCGTTCGCTTATCTTTGTTATATATTTCACTAGCGACCCGCCCCGGTTTCGCACGGGTTTAATGTAATAAAACTATACGTATACACCTTCCTCTTGAATCACTGAATGTATTGATTAAAATCGGTTGCGTAGTTAAAAGATCTAAGCGTTCAGACGGTGGGAGCGACTTTGTTTTAGACTATGTAAAGATTGTAATTTATGCTCTCTAAACATGGCACAATAATAATGAAGTGAAACTATTTAAAACGTTCAAAATGTTGATTTTAGAACTGATTCTTTCTAATAAAATATTATCCTGAGTAAAATTGGCATCTGCACAGCTCTGTTCCTAGAAATGTAAAAGTAATAGTTAGGTTACCTACTTATTTATTTATTGTAAATTATTTGTTAAAAATCTATTTTTTTTCCGGTACATATATTATGATGTTTACTATAGCTTAACAGGTGCTAGAATGTAGACTATTCTACTCGACTGACGAATACTAATTAGTCCCGTCAGGTAAATAAAATTTAAACTAGTTGCTTCCAATTTGAAATTTCTTTCATGTTTCAACATTTATTTTTATCGTAGTTAAATGTAAATAAATACTAAATACAATTCGACAATTTTGTATTTATTTATTAAATAAAAATGTATAAAATGGAAACTGATGTTTGCTTTTCTAAATACCTATACCCTCTTCACAATAAGATTAGACATTTACACTAACCTTTTTTACAGTCCGTTCAACCGATTTTGACTTATATTGCGTTGGTAGCATGACAAATGGCAACTGCAGTAAACAGTTGTTATTGTAACCACTTTTTTTGCCTCTAATGTCATACTTCTGCCTACGGAATAGAAGTCAAAATCGGTTGAAGGGACTGTTAAAAAGGTTTGTGTTTATGTCTAATCTTATTGTAAACAGGGTATAGCTCTAATAAAACACCACGCGGTGTTTAGTGACGCCGACGCATGCGGTACCACCAATACAATAATATTAATGACGTTCGACGTTCGTTTAAAAGGCGCCCCGGGTGCCTTCCTAAAAAATGAACGTTACACCGAAAGACTCATCTGCCTAGTCTTTTCGGTCGGCATCTAGTCTAACCAGAAGCAGCTGAATACCAGTATTTTACATGGAGCGGCAGGCAGTCGCTCCATGTAAAATACTGGTATTCAGCTGACCTCCATAACCCACTTATCTCCATAATGCGATACCCCTTGGTAAGACTGGTTGTCAGATTTTCTAACTTCTGACTACCTATAACGACAGTCAAAAATCTACGAATGACAGCGGGGACCAACGGCTTAACGTGTTGGTTTACTGAGGCACATAAAACGGATGGTCACCCATCTACGGACCTACCTCGGCAAGCGTAGTATGCTCTAAGTGGCCGGTCGAACTGTGCGGCTTTTACTTAGCTACGAGCTCCTCAAAAGAAAAAAAGACTATTATTGCTACAAATAAAATCTGATAGCGTTTTCTGATCTACTCCAAAAATTACATTTTTGCCTCCTACGCTTCTTGCGAGAAGTCACGTTACCAGTGCGACTCCAAAAAAACAAGAGGATGGAGAATGACTAGATCCATGCTAGGTTTTTCCATTTTAGCTGATATGAGTAACGGAACTTTGTTCATTTAAGTACAAGATTGAAAAGGTAAAATTAAATTTAACAATTATTATGCAAATCGATTGTCAATATTTTACATCGAGAATCAATTATTCAGTTGTTTTTGTATATGGACATGGACATTACTAGAACTGTCAATGTAACGTCATTGTCATTTGTCAGCCGTGTATGTGCAATTGTGAAATTGTTATTGTTTTTCTATTGTGTGTGTTGTTTGCGAAATATAAATGAAAAATTTCCCTGTTTTCGTGTTTCCAGTTTCTTTGGAATTCTATTTAAGTGCTCGTCACACTCATAAACAATTACTGACTGTATATAATCCTTACGATTTCTCTGTGAATTTCAAAGGTACTTTAGATGAATCTAAAACGTACGTGTCGTAATTTCTTGTACCTACTTAAAGTTTTTTGTATACAATGAATATGTGTTTTTACAGTACTATGTACGTCTCCGAAAAAGTTCACAGTGAACGACCCCGAGGGTGTGATCGCTCCACAAAGCTGCATCGACATTGTCGTTCGTTACACACAACCATCTGTTTCCCACTGCGACACCGTTGAAAAGTTCAGGATAACTATGTATGATAAAAACACCCAGCAGGTATGGATTATTAATTAGCCTTTCCAAAATATTTATTCTTTCTACATTTCCTTGAATGTAGGTGATGTACCTACAATGTTGATACAGTAGGTACATTTATGTGCAAATAATTCAACACAAGTGTTGAATTTTATTACAATTAATAAGTCTGACTCATCTGAATTATCCATTCAATGAAAAACAATGAAGACAGACTTTTTAATTATTACTTTTTTGTTATTCACCTGCTATGTTATCTCTTCACTACCCTTGGTTGACTGGTTGAGAATGCCTAAGGCATTAAGACTGCTTTTGGACTTTTAGGCATAAAATAAATAATAAAGATTAATTGTATGTTTTGCAGGCACTGGGCAAACGAGACATACTGACAAAATTGATAGAAGGAGAACCTTCTAACATAAACCAAGAGAGCTTAGGGGACAATTTCCACCCATTGGTATCAAGGGCAGCTCCTTTGAGACCCACTACCGAGGACCATTCTCGAGTTACTCCTTGTCTGCACCCAAATCACAGGTCAGTTAACACACTAGATTTTTTTAACAGAATTTTATTTGCTCCTTGAAAAAGTAAGTATTGCCTTTGTCTACAAATAGATATTTAGTTCATCTGTATTTAGAAAACCTAGGGTTTATTTAGGTAACTTGTGGACACCAGTTACCTACAAGGCCATTCCCTGTATTGCAGGTCAGCAAACAATTGTGTTTAGATAATTTTGCAATGTGATGATATAACTTCCTTATTGTATCTAAATATCTTTGTGTTGTGGTCACATTTCAGCAAAATTGTATTCAAATATACATAATACTATGTTAGATAGATAATAATAAACTTTAAGTAGGATAAACTAAAGAAGTTCCCATCAGGTGAGATAGTGGTCAAACATATGACTATCAAATGATAAAAAAAAAAGTTATGATGTTAAGTAGGTCATGATGTTAAAATACATCTTGAACATGTTTTTTACTGACCAAACTATTTTAAACAAAACAAAAACTTATCTTTCTACGTAATTGTAACGTAAGCAAATGCTGATACGAATGTAGTTCATTCACATAGTAAACAAAACATATAAAAACTGATATAATAAAAAATTTTATACAGTAAGATAAAATTAAGATCAATCAATTTGATAGAAAAATGTTTAAACTGTTATCAGATATGACTTTCAAATTGGTAAATAAATAATTGGTATTTATTATTATCAATTGAAATAATAAATAATAGAATTAAGGACTGACATCACTAATATAAAAAAACCGGACAAGTGCGAGTCGGACTCGCTCACCGAGGGTTCCGTACAAAGTACCCTCTACATATCCATACTTCCATACTTATAATATTATAAATGAGAAAGTAACTCGTGTCTGTTACGCTTCCACGATGAAACGGCTGAACCGATTTTCATGAAATTTGGTATGAAAATAGCTTGAACCCTGGGAAAGCACATAGGGTACTTTTTAAACCGGGACTTCGTCTGCATCTGCGATATCCGACATTCACATGGACCAAATCGCGGACGAAAGCTCATTATAAATAAAGAATATATTTTTATTGTATTAATTACAAATTTATAGTTTTCCGACTTTTCCCTGTATTTATAGTATAAGACGATAATACTTGCCTTTCATAATTCTAGGTCAACGGAAAGTACCTTACATTTTGTTTCCCTTGAGAGTGTCGAAATGTACGTTTTTTGCGACATAAACGGTCGTATCTATTTTTCACGTTAACTTAGAAGTTTGATTTTTTCACAGCTTCAAGGAACCGTGAGCCTAAGTATATGTTTTAAATTTCAACTCGATACCTCTACGCGTTCCCGAGATAAAGGGTATTGACAGACAGACAGACAGACGGACAACAAAGTGATCCTATAAGCGTTCCGTTTTTTCCTTTTGAGGTATGGAACCCTAAAAATGAGCATTGTTAAATTATTATTCTTAGATTGGTATTTGATTATTTCCAATAATTGTATTTGATTATTTCCAATAATTGTATTTGATTATTTCCAATAATTTTGACACTTGCAGGCCAATCTTTGGTGAAACATGTATATGTATTAACAATAGTGTTGACCATCCGTACCATGTTTTCTATGAATAAATAATTATGATTCTGATTGATTACAAAGAGCAATGGCTGATTTAAAATGTTATTGAAGTAACAATGAAAATAATAGCTTTACAACATCCATTGGTAATTTGTTTTGCTTAGATTGTGGATGTTATAAACAAACTATGTATGTATGTCAGCTATAAAGATTCAACTATCCAGTGAAAATACCTCCCTAATGTGGCACTCAATCCCAAATTTGAACTCTTAATTTTATTATCATTTGCATGCTTTCGATCAGATTTTGCAATCATGTAACAAAACAGAAAGTTAGATGTCTATTTCGGAAACAATATCTTACATAGCCATACATTCTATAAGTTACACAATAACAAACTGATTATTTTCTTACAGAGAACCACAACCTGTAAATGTAGTAGCAGTAACAGTAAGTATATGTTGCATTTCCGCCCTTCTGCTACCAACACAGCCCGAACTAGTCATGAAATCGCAATGGCCTGATTGGCTCCACATTGGCTCCAACCTAAAACTGGTATTCTCTTTTGTACTCGGCCTCGTTTGTATGCTTGTTTTAAGACCATAGAGTTTATGGTGTAGAGTCCGTCCGTAGTATGAAATTTTATTGCCATATCAAAGTTTTTCACCCAGTATTCAAATTAAAGACATAACTAGGTAACTTGTTAATAAAGTGCAGAAAAATTGGTTTAAATAATAAATTGGCGCATTTTATGCTGGCACTTCACGTCATGGCGTATTTGCGCAAATATTCTCCTTATTTGGATAACACAAAGTCGACTTTATTTCAATAATAGGGTACATTTTGTATTATCCAAATAAGGCGAATATTTTCCCAAATACGCCATGTGAAGTGCCGGCATGGGAAAGCAAAAGAGGAATGTTACTGAAACATGAAATACCCGTATCAGTTTTCTAGGGCTGGCTGACGTAGTGTACAGCAGATACTATTAGGATCAATGATATTATATTAAACAGATATGTTATGAGCGCCCAATTTTGAAGATTCAAAAAAGTCCTAATTGGGACGTATTGCCTTTAGTCTGCGTCACGCATGGCGACGAGTGATACGCTTTGTTAAAGCAGCTAAAAAAATAAAAAAATGCTATTTTGTGTATTTAGAAAGTGTACCAATTATGATACCAAATTTAATAAAACACAAGGGATCTCATACCACACGTAACTACGCAATATACATCGATTTATTTATATATTTCAATAATTAACCTAATATTCTTATATTTGGAGGTTAGAAAAAAGAAAGAAACGGAAATACATTTTTTGACGTGAGTAAGACAAGGACGCGTTCACTCCGGACATAGAATAAAAGTACAGATGCGATATCGTAGGCAGTAAAGTCATTGTTTACCCACAGTTCTGTTTTTCTTTTTTCTAAGCTTGTAATATTTAATCATTTTGTTTCATTTAATCATTTATATACTTAATTAGAAATTAAACAATGTGACAACAGATATTTACTATCCTTTCTTCGTTAAGGTTATCCAATGAGATCTGGCTTAAGAATGAATCGCATTTGTTCGTAAACAAAGAAATGAATTTTATTACAAAATAAATATTTTCTACTCTATATATTATTATATATATTCTATTATACCTTTAGTCCTGTTAATTAGTTGTTATAGGTACAAACCGTGTGTATAAAATGTACTCGCGGTTTGTACCTTCTGTCTCGTTAAATTTGTTAGTCTATGATGCCAAGACGCGGTGATTGGTGGCCAGGATAATGTCTGTTTACATTCACGCGCAATAGGGTATTACACCCATTTTTGAAAAGTGTCTCAATGAAATTCTGTAGTGCTATTATGCCACCAAAAAAAACACAAAATTTTTATTCAATCGATAAGTGCCATAAAAATGTATCTATATTTTAAATTTTCAAATTTCGCGCGTAGTTTGACGAAAACGCCTCTTACTGGACGCCATATTGCTTAGCGTAAATGACGTCAGTTCGTTTTGTATCAAATGAGCTCATATTAAATATGACAATTGTATATCATTTAAAAATAATTAAAAGCATATTTTGTAATAGGTGTAATAATGAAAAAAATACGTTGGTTACGAAAATAATAAAGTACAAAGCCTATATTACGCCAATCGGTTGACTGACAGTTTACAATTTTTTGTTTACACAGCCGTATGGCGTAATAACATGGCCGCACGGTGTTTTATAACAGATTAAAAATACTGAAAACTTTGAATTGAATTTAAAAATTTGTTTTGTTATTTTATGAACTAATACTTACATTTTCCGACTGCTTTATGCCTAAACTGTCTCAATAACATATTTATAGATTTTTTCTCGTATAGAGTAAAATACCCTATTGACAACACTAACTGTCTCTTTTTTTCATGTTGGTTTTTTCAAGTCATCCCTTTTCAACATTTTGACTTGTAGTGAATTGTAAAATGAATGAAAAGTGTGTATGTGTGCTGCCGCCGCTGCGCGGAACACTTTTTTCGGTGGTTTTGTGAGTGTATAACATATCTGTTTATTAGAATATCATTGATTAGGATAAAATATTTATACTTTGAGTCTTAGGAAAGGCAAACACTTAATTTTCCTACTTACTTTTAACTTTATTTTCAAACTCGTATATGCCCCAACAAAGGCTTTAAACTAATTAATTTTAAAATATTAAAAACTTTTTTTAAAAAAGAGAACCACCTTAAAAAAAATCTAAGGTGGCTTTGTTCTGTTTGTTGTTTTGTTTTGCCACCGACTTCCGAAACTAAAGTCATGTGTGTTCTGTGCTAAAGTTATTTAACACGTTTTAGCTTTTTTTAAGGCGGTTCTCTTTTTTCAAAAAAGTTTTTATTTTCCACTTTTTAGTGCATCATTATCACCCAAATCCATTAAGGAACGGCAACACAGTTAAAACAGAGATTGAAAGTCCTCGAAAGATGGAAGAAACGAAAACGTCTTCTCGGTTTTTGTTGTTTTTTTTCAAAAAGCGCTGAATAAATTTCTGTTTGTTGCATACTAAAACCTTATCCAGAATGTAACACACACTTTTCTGAAAACCGCATCAAAATGGGTTCAGCCAAACGGGAGATAATCGCGGACAAACATACATACATACATACACACACATACTTAAAAAAAAAGTTTTTGAAGTCGGTTAATTAATATAGGTATACCCAACATAGTCGGACCAAACTATATACTTTCATACAAATGGCAATAAAATTTCATGGTTGTATACACCAAATTACCTATAGTATATTAATTTAAACCATGACCACATACATATAAGTATATTAATAGTAAAAATCTGAATTGAATCTTATAAATTTGATTATGACCAAAACTATGAAGTAAGACTATTCCAAGATTTAGACTTCTGTTGCGTGCAACTTGCTTACTTTATATGTTTGGAAATAAAGACATTGGTGCCGATTCCCTTGTTCACAAACTAAACTAAAATTAGGCAATTGGCACCTCTTACTACCAGGCAGCTGAAGAAAAGGACGGCGACAGATAAGAACTAAGTTAGAGATGTCAAATTAGGTTTTCCTTGAACTTCACCATGTTTTTAATCAATACATTCTGAAATGACAACTATAATTGCATGAACATTTTAGATCAACTTAAATTGACAGCTCTTATCTGTCTCTTTCTTGTTTTACTGGAGAGCAAGAGATATGAATAGCTTAAAATAAGTTTAGCAAAGCAGAATTGGCAACACTGCCGTGTTACTATCACTTAATGTCTAATTTAGCCTCAATAGGCTCATTACATAGGATATAACCATAGCTAGCGATAAGTTCTGTTTGCCGCTGCCTACCCCAATATGTAGGCGAGCGTTATGTAGTGGTCTCTATCAAAATAAGACACGTTTCTTACGTTCTCGCAATCAATTTTTCTTTATCAGAACATCGGAAGGAGGTGGCAAGTTCAATAAACACACAAGCTTAGTGACTACATCGTTACTGTTTTTTTTATATGTGTGGTTGAGTGCTACCTATGGTATTTTTCTAGGTTAATTTCAGTCTTTTAATTTGTGATAGGTGTATGGTGCAAAAAATATAATTAAAGTGTGATTTTATTTTTAGATAGGTAGGTGCTAATATTTTAATTTATATTATGGTTTGGTGTTTTATTTAAAAATTGTAAAGTAACTACATGGTCGTACCTTGCTTTTAAAGCTAAATTAAGTTAAATAATTTTAATTAAATTCTTGTAAAGGCTTTCTCAATGCAGGTATTCTTATGGTATTTTTTAAATATTATGTTAAAATTGTATGTTTTCTTGTAGTGTCACATAGACACGCTAGCGTTGTTATCGTGTAAATAGTTCATGTAGTTTCTATTATTGTTGTAATATACTAATGTACAGATTCCCCTTACGTTATACACAATATTTACTTAGTATCAAATAAAAGTAAGCATTTTTATGAATGTTGTAAATATGACAAAATCTTACCAATGCTTATGCAGATTACTGTATCTATATTAGATCCCCCCTGTGATTTGGGACCACCTGCTGTGAAAATATTCATGCCAAATATATCTACAAATCGACCCAAATATTCTTTTTTCTTCTTAAAACCTTAGAACCAACATGCTTTATTGGTGATTAGATACTATGTCATGTCATGGTGAACTAGAAAAGACAAGCAGAATCTGGGTAAAACATGGATGTAATAAATAACTAAATAAATTGTTCTTGTAACTGTTTATTTGCTACCAAAAAGTTCATAGTGATTACAAATAAATTCCTTGCGTGCTATTGAGCAAATGCGCTAGCTGGCTATTTATGCTGCTAATTCTAAAGCCACATTTACACTCAGCCCTGTTGGGTAGGGAAGTGAGCAGGGAAGTAGGCAGCGCGAGAATGTAAACAGGTCACTCGCGCTGCCACTGCTCATGCCGCTGCCATTGCCCGGAGCTCCCTCGTTCATTAAAGTACTATGAAGGCTGAGTGTGAACACTCACTCGCTTCGATACTCGCGCAGAAGTATTAAGGCAATATTTCCGGCAGCGGCAGGAGCAGGGGCAGGGGCTGAGTGTAAATGGGGGTTAAAGTGTAGATGAAAAAATAGACTAAGACTATTTTAAAACACGTTACACTTGTTTACGATCAATCGTGTTGGTTAAAATGTAGATAATATAAAATTCTGATTAGTTATATTTAGCAGGCTGAATCTTTCAGGGGCTGAAAGTAGAAGTTCTCATGTATTAATACAAGAATTCAGCCTGTACAAATTACAGATTTGAATGTGTCGGACGGGCAAGTTGTATAGCCAAAATGGTCTGTAAAACATAAAATAGAAATGAAACGTAAAATAGGGATGACAGTCACGTTTTTAATCAATCATTCAATAATTTGAATGTTATGAAAGTACAGACGCCAGCACATTTTCCCAATTGAATATGAACCTTATTCTTTTGTAATAAAGTTGAAAATCTATCAAAGAAATTTTACAGATTGTTGTAGGTAGATGTGCTGGCCTCTGTACATACTTTATTAGAGACACACATACATCGAGTAATGTACTCGATGCATACAGACTATCCACAAACTATAATATGGTATAGTCATTACTTATAAATAGTTTAATTTTTGTTACAGTTAAGTGTTTAAT
This sequence comes from Charanyca ferruginea, assembly GCA_947361185.1. Classification (NCBI taxonomy): domain Eukaryota; kingdom Metazoa; phylum Arthropoda; class Insecta; order Lepidoptera; family Noctuidae; genus Charanyca; species Charanyca ferruginea. The sequence goes on from OX376056.1 coordinate 42,773,879, forward strand.
TTTTGTAACGGCTTCTAATAAAACAACAAACTTTATTTCTATTCAATCTCACTATTAACCTACCAACCGCTCTACCTACTTATTACGTAACTCTATTCGATAAAAATTTCATTCAAATTACTTTGTTATTGTTATCCAGTGATATGACGTTTCTTTTACGACAATTTTATTATTCATTGTTACTAATTTACCGCATAATTTAAATCGAATAATTGATCCATCTATGTATACTTTCAACTTATAACAATTCGTATTTTTGTCTCGTAATGTCTACAGTAACGATCGATATTGCATTTTAAATCTTATTCATGATGTTTATAAAGTGCATATACGCATAGCACAGTGGCGCACTTAGGATTTGGCCCAATTGACAGTTCCTAAAGTAGCCTCTGTTAATACTGTCACGTCTAAAAAGTGGTCATGGATACCATAACTTAGGTACGGTCGGCAAAAAAGTCGTCACCCAGTTTTGACTTCAATTTCAGAGAAATTAAAATATTGCTAAAGTAAAAAAAAACAATTAAATATTATGATGAAGATAGGTAATTTATTGTAAAATTATTTTTGGGTAGTAAATAATACCTCATATACATGTGCACATGAAATAAGTGGTAGACTACTTTTTTGCCGATTGTACCGTGGTACTTTAACAATAGGTTCAACACGTTTCCAATAAACAATTGCTCATTGATAGAAATAAATTAGGTACAAGTCAACAACTTTAGTTAAACATTTTAAACAATCAATTCCCATAATATATAATAATATTAATAATGTAGATGTAATTGCTAGAGATTAATTAACTATAGGAATTCTATGGACAGAAATCGTTCAATCTCTCAACAAGAATATCACAATGCTTTATTATTATTGCTTTAATTCGATTGAAATTACAATAGGAACGTAGCAGTACAGCTGAGTATAAGTTTTGGTTTTAAAACTAAGTTAACGATGAAGGCAGATTTGTAAAGGTTTTAAAATGATAGACTGCCGCTTTGGTTCCCAAATGCGACCTTCGCATTTACAAATCTCTCACTCATCGGGAAACCTAGCCGTGATGTTAAAGGACTGCTTCTCCTCTACGCGATACTTTCGATTATGCCCGATCAGTAACACCTTATCGTCAATACTATTGACGATCAGGAAATAAGTTTCATTTGTTCAGTGTTGACGAACGGTACTTCTTTTTTGATTATATCCATTTAGTTACCGATTATTCCTGATCAGTAACACCTTGTCGTCAACACTGTTGACGAACGGGAAGAAAATCCGTTTCATCTTTGATTGAACTCCATCTTAATAAACTTTGACTCTTGAACTAAGCATATTATAAAAATAAACTTTTTTTTTTCTCGATCATGAACAGTGTTAACGACAGGGGTGTTACTGAACGGGAATGATCAGAAAAGGTCTCGTTCGTCAACACTATGAACGAATGAAACTTTTATTCTCGTTCGTCAACAGTGTTGACGACAAGGTGTTACTGATCGGGAATAATCGAATACTCTTTTGACATCCAATTTCGACATATGCGAGCGTGGTTGCTAGTGGTTTCAACCCTCCCTCGTTCAGTCATCGTGCTATCTCTTTCCTTTAACGACTCTGAAGTTAACCCTTCGACCGTTACAGGAAAGAATAAAACCAACTCGAATGCTTCGATTTCGTTTTTACATGGCGATAGGAGCCCAAGGATTTTGTGCCAAAAAGTGTAACTCCTTTTCAAATCTGTCTTAGTTCGTATTTAGTACTAATATTAAGTAAATCTATAACTTCGATAGTTCGAATAATCTAATCAATCTATGGCTTCTGAATCTAAAGTCAAGCTATAGTCGAAATAGAGTCTAAATATTATTGTATTGAGATTTAAATCCTAATATTCTAGCTTGCTAACTCACTACTTATTTAAAAGGGTACTTATAGCGAAATTGAACAAGTGATATGAGTAACTCTGTAGGTCCATTCGATTTGGTATTTAACTAAATGTAACTACCCTACTTTTGTGTACTACATAGAAATTATTGAAAAATTTCAAGACAAGTGATTTCTACGAACCCATACTGGGTCCATGTGGTGGCTTTCGGCCAATTGTCTCTCACAGCGAGCATACAGAGGCCCAAGTCCTAGCAGAAACATTTTAGGCTGCATTATTTTATGTACCTACCTGCCAATGTGAAATGAAAAGAGGGTAGTATTCGTTTTCTTTTCGCTATATACCTAAAGAAATGTTATAATAATAATAACCAATATATTGGTTATTATTACAGTATTAAATGATATGCTACAAGTCAACCATGATATGGGTAAAAAGTGGATGTAGGACGGTAGCAACTTCTGTATATTGTAATGAGCTTAAACCATCTGATGCCATCCTCTCCTTGGTGAAACTTATCACCTTTTTATATTGGTCCCTGAAAATACATATAAAGTGTAGTCAGAAACATCATCATCATCATCATCATCATCATCATTTCAGCCCAAAGACGTCCACTGCTGGACATGGGCCTCCCCAAGGGGGGGTTTTGCCATAATCGCCACGCTTGGCAGGCGGATTGGCGATCGCAGTATGGTTGTTACAAAGGCACAGAGAACGCTGCTGCCCATCCTCTGGTAAGTCCCTTAGTCGCCTTTTACGACACCCACGGGAAGATATGGGATGGTGCTATTCTTTACGTCCGACACCACACGGACTAGTCAGAAACATCAACTTGAATATAGATGTTGGGGTGAATTTGCCGAAAAAAGAGTAATTTTAAATGTGTTTTTGCAAAGAACAAAATAGCAATACTTACGTCTTTCTCTCAGCCTTGGATGAGACCATATGATAACGACTTGTATCTGGTTGAAACCTGCACAGTTTGAGGTCATTTGCTTCTAACCGAGAGTACAAGTCATCATCTTCTCCACCAAGTCCATAGAATTCGTTACTCATCCCATTTATAGCTTTAAATTGCTTTGAAACTATTGCTATTGCACCACCAAAGAGGTTTAAATATGGTAGGACAAATCTGGAAATCATGTAAAGTTGAGTTAGCAAAGAAAGTAAAGAAACCTAAAACCTAGAAGTAAAACATAAGCAATTTGTGTAAAAACAGCTGACAACAAACAAAATTTTGAGAATTCAAATTATACCTTTTCAAATATCTACCAAGCAAAAACCATAACACAACAGTGAAATAACATTTAAATGCTTTTACTGAGCTGTGCCATACTATTGTAGTTTTTCAGCCAAATTCATTGCTCCCAGGTATTAAACTAAAATTTAAGAAAAATAAATTAAACTACAACTTAATATAAACCAAATTAGAAATTTCTTTTGTTTACTGATAAAAATAATGAATACTAATTAAACCTAAACTTATTGATGCTAGGAGACATATGCCTGGGCCGTTCAGTGCAAGCATACAAGTTTGCAGGCCTCAAAGGTAAGAGGTCCAAATCATGAAGTACTAGACAAGGGTACCCTGTGCTTTCATAGCAGCAACTACTCCTATATTCATGAGCTTGGCTCGATTAAAAGGGCGAGAGTCCACTTGTTCAATAACATAAGATTCGGTAGTGTATATGTTGACGATGAAAGTATGTGTGCATGTACACTAAGAAACCTCGCAATTGTTCAGCTCTGTCCCTGTAAGAAAAATGAGTATATTTATCAGAATGTTGCTGTTCAAAATATTGAATAATACTGAAGTAATAGCATTATTCCTTGTAGTTGACTCTGTAACAATAACCTGTGTGGACACTGTGGATGGCCAAAGGAGTATTTTTGATTAGTCTAATGTCCCAATGCGTTGCGGGGCAAAGGACTTGTCTTGGTAACTAAACTAAGAAGCTTGAAAATATTTACCTGTAAGGAACGATAATAGCAGTACTATACTTGGGTTTACAATCGGAAGGAGCATATTCTCCACCTTCCTTTATTTTATAGCCTTCTATCAAGTCTCCGTCGACTAAACTAATGGACAGAGTAGTTTCATCGTGTATAATGTCATAATAATCACAGTCAAGTACAGCGGTACTAGTAAAATTGTCAGCAGTAGCTTCATGAAGGCTGTGTATAATATTATCTTTTTCAATAAACTCGTAAGAACGGCAAGCGTTCATAACGGGATGCAGCAAAATTATTAATGTAGCGACGATCACACCACAGTAAATAATCTTCTTTTTATAAGCATGACGCATTTTTGCAACTGTATTCGGTTTTTAAAACAATTAACGGCCTAAAAGCATTAAAACAACAAATCAAATTAATTTAATAAAATAATAATGCCTTGTTTACGGTTGTCGTTTGATCGATCGCTTTGTGTCAATTTTGTCAATTTAGCGAACAGCTGATTTTCTACTGCGACCATAGCCCGTCAGGGTATAAATCAAGAAGCTTATAGATAAAAGTGGAGGCAACACTAAATACCTAAGTGAAGCCAACTGTGGGCAGACGCTCTCTTTCTAAATGCGTACATAAGATAAAGAAAACATATATCACTGTCTCGTTTTTATGTATGCATTCAGAAAGAGAGCATCAGCCCACAGTTGGTTTCAAGCTTTTGTTCTAAGTGTTGGCTCCATTTATACCTATATCTTCATGGTATAAATGTTCTGTGGACCATAGACATAGAAAGAACACTAGCCTATATAAGTAGACTAACGCTCAGCGTGTCGCTGAACTGAAAGGGACAGAAAATCAAGGTACCTAAATCTTTAGGGTTACCCGGTTCAAGGTGATTTTACCCCGAATGTTCACTACGACTGCGAGAAAATAAAAAAAATACGTTCAGCAATTAAATTTCTTATTGGACAAAAGAAAAATCTCGGCGTCCGCAAAATTTCCAGTGTGAGTTTACCGGCTTTCCTGTCCTCCGTCCACAGCACCGAAAAGTTAACCAAAAAATAATCCCCATCACTTTGAAGTGCCGTGCTTGACTGATGCGGTGAACACCTGGAAAGTGGCTTGCCCAGATACTGATCGGCCCGTAAACCCATCTTCACAGAGACAGTGGGATGAGCCGCTCTGCAGGTTGGTACGGAATAATCAAATTAATACGTCCACCAATTCTGCTGAGCGTGCCCGCCTACTGGCTGTGGGTGAGTGGGAGTCGGGCTTCTGGCTTCAGGCACTTCCGTCACACAACATCGGTGCTAATCATTTCAGCCGAAAAGCGTCCAGGCGTCCACTGCTGGACATAGGCCTCCCCAAGGGGGGGTTTTGCCATAATCGCCACGCTTGGCAGGCGGATTGGCAATCGCAGTATGGTTGTTACAAAGGCACAGAGAACGCTGCTGCCCATTCTCTGGTAAGTCCCTTAGTCGCCTCTTACGATACCCACGGGAAGATATGGGATGGTGCTATTCTTTCCGTCCGACACCACAAGGACGCGATCGTGACGACGGATCGGTACTAAGCTGTGTGATAATACCTTCCGACTCGCTACATGCCTGCGTCTGGGCGCTCCATGCGGGGCTCCACATCACTGTCAATGTGGTGAAGCTGTCGACTGCCTCGGATATCATGGCCTATCCTGCAGTAGGAGCGCAGGCCGAATGGCACGGCACGCCAGCATCAATGACATCCTCCGTCGTGCTCTTGCCACCGCTGGGGTGCCTGCTATTTTAGAACCCAATGGCCTTGGCACGCGACGATGGGATGACCATAATGCCTTGGAAGTTGGGTAGGCCTTTGGTGTGGGAAGCAACATGTGTCGACACCCTTGCGCCATCTCATCTTCCTAGCACAACATGTTGTGCTGGGGTGGCTGCTGCAGGTGCCGAAACCTCAAACGGCGCAAATTTAATAGCCTTCTTGGAAGCTATATATTTGAGCCGTTTGGGGTGGAAACTCTAGGGCCATGGGGTCCGAGTGCCATATTGTTTTTCGTGACATCGCCAAGCGGCTGGTCGACTCTTCACGTGACCCGAAGGCTGGTCTATTTTTGGGTCAAAGAATCAGCATTGCCATACAACGTGGCAATGCTGCCAGCCTGTTGGGCACGTGTACCGTTGACAGCGATGTGGACGAGTTTTTTGATGCCCTTTGAGCTCCCCTGTCTTTTTCTTGGAATTGTACATAATATTATTAGATTTTTAACATTTGTATGTAATTAAAATTGTAATTTGTTATATTTGTTATTAGAAAAAAAATCTACAGATTGCACAATTAAATAAAACAAAATATTAAAATGTCATAAATCAGTTAGCGTTCGAGATGAGGGCTTGGGTTCGAGGAGAGTATTGTATATGCTTCGTATGTAATTAGGGACTGTTTATAAATAGATGTCTTAAAACAATTAGTCAGTTTGACGGTCATACTTATTACAAAAATACCTACCGTATTTTGATTCATAAATTACAGTATTTCTTTTTCACTGTGTTTATTGTTGTAAATAAACACAGAAATAAAATACTAATCGACAAAATACAACTATATTTTACGTATTTTGTGTAATCATCTTCTTGTTAATTAATGGAAGAAAGGTAAGCTAATAATTTGGAGTAGGCATCCCTAAACACCTAGCCTCAGAGGCGGATTAAACGTTGAGAGCGCCGTAGGCAAGCATCTCATCGGCGCCCCTATATTAAAAATAACTCGTAGGTTCTATAGTTTGACCGAAACCGCTGTCAACGTGTGCGTTTCGACCGCGTGGCTACGGCGATATTTCGAAAAAAAGAAAAACTATTCCAAGATTATGTAACATTTTGTAAAAGTTGATTCCCAAAACTATAAAGTTGTCGAAGTTATGGTATTCTGTGGTTATGGTTAAAAAGTTATAAGGGTTTGAACGTGGCCGCGCCATTGAAACGCGAAGAACCGCGCGGCCACGGATATCTTTAAAACTAAGCGTAGCAGAGACCTGAAATTCAGGTGAATAACAGGTTGAATTTGTAAAAAAATGAAAATATACAGAAAAATTTCTAGGTTTATATTTTAAGAGCTGCAAGGCAAAACCCCATGGCCGCGAAATTGAAACGGTGAATAACACGCCGACATCACGCTGAAAATGCATCGCAGACGTTTGAAATTTATTGTAAAATCTAGATTTGAATTTGTCGAAATTTGAAAAAATACATCAAATATCCTAGGTTTATATTTTAGGAGATGTAAGACTATACCCCCATGGCCGCGCCATTGCAACTGTGGGAAACACGTTATCGCCGATATCTCGCTGAAAAAGTATCGCAGAGGTCTGAAGTTTTTTGTAAAACCTAGATTTGAATTTGTCGAAAATGGAAAAAAATATACAAAAAAATACCTAGGTTTAAATTTCAGGAGCAGTAGTGCCGCGGTATCGCGTAGAAATAAGTTTTGATTATCTATCGAAAAAAGTAAGTATTAACAAGATCTTTTTCTGTAAACAACACATAAATATGTAGAACTATCGATAATAGGCTAACAAATATAAGTAGGCCAAAAAATAAAAAACATAACTATGAAAAAGAAAAGTTTTCTTTTGCTTTTGTATCTTTCCTGAACGTTGCAGTCGTATCTTTCAAACTTCAATCAGAGATCATGTACCATCGACAAGGTTGTTTTTAGGCGTAAGTTTTAGTCAGTCAACTAATTAGGTGACTTACTTACTGGCGCAATTAATTTTATGCTATATTATATATTTTTTCTTTTTTTTACAATTCCGCCCGCGCGCCCCTTCGTACCCTCGCGCCCCTAGGCACATGCCTAGTTTGCCTTAAGGATAATCCGCCTCTGCCTAGCCTAATAATAGCCTATAGCACTCAGGAATAACGTAGCTTCCAAAGAATTTTTGAAATCGGATGAGTAGTTTCGGAGATTACCCCCTACACACAAACTTACAAACAAATTTTACCTCTTTATAATATTAGTGATAATAAGCAATCAAAACAACAATAAAAAATAAAAAAAAATAAAAACAACTGCCCTGCCCATTACATGTTACATGTACGATCGATGACGATGTTCGCAATAAATAAAATAAAAAAACATAACCCTCCTTCTGGCGCAGTCGGGTAATAAAACAGTTTATTTGCACCTTCAAGCAAGTAAATGTAGTGTTACAATAAAAATTAGACCTTAAGGTTAATCAAGTTATAAATTAGAGTTGCAGCCAATACCTAAGCTAAGATAACTTAATATCTTGTAATTATAGGCATCAGCGCCCACCCTCAATAATCATTATAGCCCATAATGAAAGATATTAATTACAGGAACAGTTATGTACTAAGCAGATGTGTATGTTATTCCCAATTTGTAACAGTAAGTTGAAATTTTACAATTTTGTTATACTAAGCACAAAATTGGAAACTATTTAAGTGCAAAGACAATTAAAATAACCAAAGCAAAAAATTATAACAAGAACGGTATCTACTAAGTGTGTGTGTGTGTGTGTGTGTGTGGTGTAAGTGGTGAGTGTATGTGTGTGTGTGTGTGGTGTAAGTGGTTGTTACGCAAGAATAGTCAAGGGAAACCGCTAGTATGCAGCGCCCTGGTTACTCAAGACAACTGCGCGCTACCACGACGCTGACGCTGCAAGAAGTGAGGTGAACGAACGCGGACCGCTTACGCGATCCATGCGTTTTACATGACATTCTTTGGTCAATCGCCGACTAAATAATACAATATTAATTATAGTTAGAAATAGAACATAATTGTAATACTTTTTTTATCTCTTAACATTAAACTTCTTAAAATCAAATTGGTTTTTATGCATCCTTTGCTGCCACCAAACCTAATTGGCGCAGTCGGTAGGATATTCGAGGTAGATAGGTACGTGACGCGTCAAGATTTCCCCTAATATCGGACCGAAGTCCCGCGTGACTTACCGATTCTCGAGTATCCTGAATCTACATCGTGAGGCGCCAGCAGAGGTGAATCCAGACATCGATTCGGCAAGAAAATCATGTTGTAAGTACTTTGAATCTTTCAAGTCCTTATTGTCCTAATTTTATAGCTTTCTCTCTTTCAATTATACCTAATCTTATACTTATCATATAAAATTTAATCTTAACTTTATATTATACTGCGTGTGTATGATTTATTTTTAGTGTTTCGTAGTAAGTATAACTTTCAAGATTTTCCACCCAAAGGTATTACGGAGACGTAGTTCGGATAGTAGTAGGTCTAGTAGGCTTAGCGCTATAGACGAATTTAGGCAGTTAGACGTAATTGAGCAGTCAGAAATAAATATGTCTCAAGATAGGATTGGTGAAATCTACAAGTCACTCAGGGTTTTGCCCGAATTTGATGGGAACCCTCATGTAAGTATTAACACGTTTCATAAACCTTTGTGACCAATTGGTACTTGCATATTTTAAAACCGAACCGGGTAATGAGTTATCTAATTTAGCTCTCATAAATGGTATCTTAAATAAGGTTATAGGCTCCGCGGCTCGATTGATAAATTCTAACGGTATTCCAGATAATTGGGTAGGTATTCGAAACGCACTTATTAACAATTTTGCTGACCATCGCGACGAGACCGCTTTGTATAATGATTTATCTTTACAGACTCAAGGGTCTTCTACCTCACAAGAGTTCTACGAACGTTGCCAAAATTTATTTAGCACCATAATGACGTACGTCACGTTACACGAGTCCGTGTCCACCACCGTTGAGGCGAAGCGTGCCCTTTATAAGAAATTAACATTACAATGTTATTTGCGTGGTCTTAAAGATCCGTTAGGGTCCAGAATACGTTGCATGCGTCCTGAGTCTATGGAAAAGGCTCTTGAGTTGTAGAAAGGATAATTCTCAGCAGTTATTTAAGTCTAATGTTAACTTACCTTTAAATAACTTTGTGCAACAATTACCCTCACTGCCCGGTCCCTCAAGGCAACAGACTCATAATATTCCCAGCGCGACCCCAGCAATTCTTTCCGCAAGCTAACCAGGGTTGGAGGCATATTACACCCCAGGTGCAACAACCTCGCGGTCCCACGTGGACACAACAGATGTTCCGTGCACCACCTCCGAATTATAACGCCCAGAGCAATGTCTTTAGATTACCAAACAGACCACCCATACAGCCAACTAATAATTCTAATAATGTACCGCGTCCTATGAGTGGCGTCAGTCACTTTGTACCTAGACCTCTACCTTTAACTGGACATGATTGGAGTAGGTCTGGCAACCCGCCGCCAACCAACTATTTTAAACCGCGTCAAGTCAACAACTATGAATGTAACTATGAGCCGTACTATGATTACGGTTATTTAAACTACAACCCGGAATATGGCATCTATGAAGCCTATCCAGATAATTTCACTAATTATGAGCAATATGAAGTCCCAGTAGTAGAAGAGCTTTACTCGAACATTGATGACACGCAACCTGAAAATTTTCCCAAGGTTTCGAAATCAGAAAAGCCAAAATAGAAGTGAATTTTAATATACAGAGACAACTTGGTTATATACAAATCCAAAACCCTCCTATAAAACTTCTCATAGATACTGGAGCCAATCAGTCGTTTATATCACCTCAAGCCGTCCAAAGATATTTTTCTAATGTACCTCTTAACTATATGACCCGTTTGAGGTTACCAACGCGCATACCGTTCATAAAAATAACTACTCCATAACTTTACCAAGTTTTCCTGAATTCAAAGAAAAGGGTGATATTACCTTATTCGTTTTAGATTTCCATAACTATTTTGATGGCCTTATAGGCTTTGATTTGTTAGATGCATGGGATACTAATATAGATCTTAGAAATAAAAAGTTAATTACCAGAAATACGGAAATTCCTATAATAATGTACGACTCTCGAAATACTAATCTTTACGAAGAAATTGTACCAGCTCAGTCATCTAAGTTAGTTAAATTACCTACAAATTCACGAGATGGAGATGTATTTGTCCCTGATCAAATAATTTGCAATTGTTTAATTTCTGATTGTCTTACTACAGTAAAAAATAGTAGAGGTTGGGTTGAGATTTCAAATAAATCATCTAATGACATAATTTTCTCTATGGATCGTCCTGTTACTGCCGAGTTATTTAACGTTGAGAGCAAACAGCCGGAACAATTATCAAATCGTACACAAGAAGTTTTATCTCGTCTCAGGACTGATCATTTAAACCCAGAAGAGTTAGTGAATTTAAAAACCTTATGCGCACGTTACTCTGATGTTTTCTATCTTGAAGGAGAACCCTTGACTTTCACGAATAAAATTAAACATAAAATAAGAACAACCGACGAGATCCCAATACACGCTAAGAACTACAGATATCCCTACGTCCATAAACAGGAAGTTAGGAACCAAATTAATAAAATGCTCGAACAGAACATTATTAGGCCTTCAGATTCTGCGTGGAGCTCTCCCATTTGGGTAGTCCCCAAAAAGGCAGACGCATCCGGTAAAACCAAATGGCGTCTTGTGATAGATTTTCGTAAAGTCAACGAAAAAACTATCGACGATAAATACCCTATACCCAATATTTCAGACATATTAGATAAATTAGGCAAATGCCAATATTTTAGCACCCTCGATCTCGCTAGTGGATTTTACCAGGTAGAACTCGACCCTGACGATATACACAAGACCGCTTTCAACGTAGAAAATGGCCACTACGAATTCCTGAGAATGCCGATGGGTTTGAAAAATTCCCCAGCAACTTTTCAGCGTGTAATGGACAACATACTAAGAGACCTTCAGGACGTTTGTTTAGTATATTTAGATGACGTCATCATATTTAGCACCTCCTTACAGGAACACATCATTAACTTGGAAAAGGTTTTAAAAAGGTTACGGGAATCTAACTTCAAGATACAGATGGACAAATCTGAATTCTTGAAGCTAGAAACAGAATTTTTAGGCCATGTTGTTTGCAAAGACGGAGTTAAACCGAACCCAAATAAGATTAGCGCTCTAAAAACTTATCCATTACCTAAATCTACAACTGAAATCAAAAGATTCCTTGGTCTACTTGGATACTACAGGAAATTTATACCAGACTCCGCACGTATTACAAAACCTTTAACTCAATGCCTAAAAAAGGGATCTAAAATAAACTTCGATCAAAATTACATTAACTGTTTCGAGCATTGCAAAACCCTATTAACAAATGACCCAATTCTACAGTACCCAGATTTTACCAAAGAATTCTTACTAACTACAGACGCCTCCAATGTTGCAATAGGTGCCGTTTTATCCCAAGGTACCATAGGTTCCGATAAACCTATTGCCTATGCCTCCAGAACTTTAAATTCAAGCGAGCTGAACTATAGTACAATAGAGAAAGAACTGTTAGCTATTGTGTGGGCTTGTAAGTATTTTAGACCTTACCTTTTTGGCCGAAAGTTCAAAATCATTACTGATCACAAGCCCTTACAATGGGTAATGAGCCTCAAAGAACCCAACCAACGACTCACAAGATGGCGCTTAAAGTTATCGGAATACGATTTCTCAGTAATTTACAAGCAAGGCAAGTTTAACACTAACGCCGACGCATTATCGCGTATCCAAATACATAATGAAGAGGTAAGCTCAATAGCCGTAAACCCATCCATAAATGATCCATCAGCTGATGACTCCAGGACGATGACAGCCTCAGAGGTTGCGGACGACTCCAAAACTTTAACAGTCCATACCGAAAATGAGAACCCCATCTTAGAAGTTCCAATTACGGAAGAACCGTTAAACAGATTCACTAAGCAGTTAGTCTTAACTATTGTAGGCGATATTAAAGGAAAACCAACTGTCACAAAACCTTTCGAGACCCATACGCGTACCGCCGTTCAAATATCAGAGTCTAATCTCGAAAAAGATGTCATTAACACAATAAAAGAATATGTTCACCCCAATATTAAAACAGGTTTACTCATAAATCCGCCATTAGCCATGTACACGGTTATCCCCATAATAGAAAAAACCTTCAAAAGCTCATCAATGAATCTTATACTAACAAAAAGAGAACTGGAAAATGTAAGAGAATATTTAAGACAGCAGGAAATAATTATTAATATCATGACGGTAAAACAAATCATAGGGGTATAAATGAATGCCACCTAGCCCTATCCCATAAATACTATTGGCCGAAAATGCGAGAGCATATCACAAAATTCATTAACGAGTGTACGGTCTGTGGTCAAGCTAAATATGACCGTAACCCTGTGAAGCAACAATTTTGTCTAGTTCCTCCACCTATTAAACCCTTTGAACTCGTTCATCTAGATTTATTAACCATTCAGAGTGAAAAGTTCTTAACTATCGTTGACGCTTTCTCAAAGTATGCTCAAGTCTATTATTTGAGAGATGGAACAGCAGTAAGCGTAGTGCAGGCATTACTTAAGTACTGTACACATCATGGGGTGCCTTACACTATAGTAACAGATAACGGACCGGAGTTCACTAACCAGCTATTTGCTGAATTCACAAGGTTACATAAAACTCAACACCATAGAATAGCACCCCATAGCCCAAATGAAAATGGAATCGTAGAAAGATTCCACTCAACAATTCTAGAACACTTACGCATTCTAAAGGTAGAGCAGAAGAATGAATCCGTCTTAAATCTGATAAATTATGCCCTTTTAGCCTATAACAGTTCTATACATAGTTTAACGAGATGTAGACCGATTGACGTAATTACAGGACACTTTGACCCACGCGATCCATTAGATTTAGACTTAACCACCCATCTATTACAACAATACACCACCGAACACAAGAATAAAATGATTAAAGCTTACAATCTAATCCATGAATCCAGTTTGACACACCGCAAGAACTTAATAGACAATCATAATAAATCCCGGGCTACAGAAAACCAATACTCTCCCGATCAACAAATATTCATAAAAAACCCTCTTGCCTCTCGACAGAAAGCAGCGCCCCGCTACACGCACGACATCGTCATGACAGATCTCCCAATACATATATATACTCGTAAAAAACGCGGACCCATAGCTAAGTCCCGACTGAAGAGAGTGCCTAAAAGTGCTCAATTGTTGCAGGACCCTCCTGATACTCCACCTGCTACTGCATGCAGTCCAAACGCAAGAGGTAAAACTTGAAAATCTCGACGATGGTCCCGGTGTATTACCTTTCAAATTAGGCCCCTGCAGTATAGTATCCCATTATCATTCATTTTTACAGCATATAAACCTCCAAGAACTACAGGATAAAGTAGTTACTGTTCATGGCCAACTAAATGAGTTGAGCCCTAACCTCAACAACAAAACGCTCTCTATTTTCGAACCTCATATCGATTACTTAAAGAGTAAGCTTCAAACTGTTCTCGAGCAGCTGCAGTCATTCGAAATTAACCGTACTAAAAGAGGTCTCGTAGATGGTCTCGGTTCCGTTGTAAAAAGTATAACTGGTAATCTCGATTACACAGATGCGGTGCTTTACAACAACGCTATAAAATCGCTTCAAGATAACGAAAACAAATTATTAATAGAATTTAACAATCACATGAGCCTAACTAAAAATTGGATAACTCAACACTCTGAGGTAATAGATAATATTGTAGACAATCAGAAAAAATTAGCAACTCTAATTAGTAATATTAGTCAGAGTTTAGATAAAGGCAAACAGGAACTAATTCAATATGCTCACTTAGGACAAACTATATTAATAATCAGCGACAACGTCGATACGCTGTCACTGGAGATATCAAAGTTACAGAATGTTTTAGCATTTATTAGAACGTCCACAGCACACCATGATGTCATAAGTTTTAATTCCATTAGGTCTATAATAAGTAAATTACATAGCCTTTACGGTAGTGATAAAGTATTAGATATAGGAGCCCGCGAGTATTACGACGTCATACAACTAGGCTCATATTATGTAGGTAACGAAATAGTTATAGTCTACAAATTCCCTATCATCTTACCCCAGGTATATGATTTGTATAAGATATCTATTGTTCCTAACAAACATCATGAAATCCTTACCCCTCATCTCCAATTCCTAGCTATCCATTCGAAAGATTTCAAGTACATAGAGGCTGAATGCCCGAAGACCACTAAAGGGTATCTATGTGAAGAGATACACAACGTACAAAGCCGAACGGCACCGGACTGTATCGCAACCCTCATCACTACGCAGCAGAGAATTCCATCATGCGAGCCGGTCACCATATCTCTACAGAAACCAGCTTATGAGAAACTCGACGACCGCCACTACACTATCAGTTTCCCAGCTCCAACAAAAATACGCCTATCCTGTGAACAAGATCTCTACAAAATACTACAAGGAAGTTATCTCGCAGTAATTCCTCATAACTGCTTCATCAGGACAGCCGAGTTCACTATATCAAACTTCAACGACCGACTAAAGGGTAAAGCCCTGAAAATAATAGACGTCCCTAAGGAAGACATACCTAGCCCAGCAACACACCCACTGTTCAAACTCAACTCTATTAACTTGGATAATCTCCACGCTACCAATAAGGAGATTTCGCTGCAGTCGCCATTACATCTTGACACAAACTCGAATATGATTTTATATTACACAACCATACCGCTGTACGTGTTCCTATTCAGTGCATGCGTACTCATTGGTGGCATAGCGTACCGAAGATACCATCTCAAGAGAAGACGGACCAAGGAGATGCACCCACAGAGCATCTATGCTGTTCCAGACAATTATAGGGCTGGAGCCGATCATCTCCCAGCGCAATTTACGACCAAGGTCTTCAATAGTCGCTGTTCTACGGGGGGAGGTGTTACGCAAGAATAGTCAAGGGAAACCTTTTTAGTTAGTATGCAGCGCCCTGGTTACTCAAGACAACTGCGCGCTACCACGACGCTGACGCTGCAAGAAGTGAGGTGAACGAACGCGGACCGCTTACGCGATCCATGCGTTTTACATGACATTCTTTGGTCAATCGCCGACTAAATAATACAATATTAATTATAGTTAGAAATAGAACATAATAGGGTATTTTACTCTATTCGAGAAAAAATCTATAAATATGTTATTAAGACAGTTTAGGCATCAAGCAGTCGGAAAATGTAAGTTTTAGTTCATAAAATAACAAAACAAATTTTTAAATTCAATTCAAAGTTTTCAGCATTTTTAATCTGTTATAAAACACCGAGAAATAGTAGCGGCCATGTTATTACGCCATACGGCTGTGTAAACAAAAAATTGACAACTGTCAGTCAACCGATTGGCGTAATATAGGCTTCGTACTGTTATTATTTTCGTAACCAACGTAATTTTTTCAATATTACATCAATTACAAAATATGCTTTTAATTATTTTTAAATGATATACAATTATCATATTTAATATGAGCTCATTTGATACAAAACGAACTGACGTCATTTACGCTGCGCAATATGGCGTCCAGTAAGAGGCGTTTTCGTCAAAGTACGCGCGAAATTTAAAAAAATAAAATTTTGATGCATTTTTACGGCACTTATCGATTGAATAAAAATTTTGTGTTTTTTTGGTGGCATATTAGCACTACAGAATTTCATTGAGACACTTTTCAAAAATGGGTGTAATACCCTATTGTAATACTTTTTTTATCTCTTAACATTAAACTTCTTAAAATCAAATTGGTTTTTATGCATCCTCTGCTGCCACCAAACCTAATTTGGTGAGTGTATGTGTGTGTGTGTGTGTGTGTATGTGTGTGTGTGTAAGAAAGAGAGAGAGAGAGGGAGAGTGAGTGTATGTGCAAGGGGAAAAGTTAGGATAATTTTTTTCTTTTTTTTTTACTAATCTGTTATGCAAGTACGCTGAAAAACTTTTCAGTTTATTCATAGGTCAGGGATAAAAGCCACTTGATCACCTTCCGTTTACACTTTTGTTTAGTCACGGAAAAGATTTGCAACTGTTTATTTGCAATGTTGAATAGCCTTGGGCCCAGGAACATGTAGAATTTTTGAGCAAAAGATGTTCTACAGGGTACCGATTTAAATAGATCGAGACGTCTTCTCCTTGAAGTTTCTATTTCAGTCAGGGTGTTTAGCTTGACCTGAGAATGCTGTCTCATAATTAAGGCTAGTACAAGGACTGGAGTTTACGTACAGTGTGTACCTCACATTCCCTTTATAGCTCAACGGTAGAAAAATACATTGGTTTAAAATAGCTGACCTTTAATAAGGCTCTTTGAGCTCTTTCAGCAACTAAATTATGCGTTTTAGCTGCACCCCCCCAGCAAGTTATACCATACGTTATAACCGCCTGGCATAAGGAATAATAAATCATTTTCATAATATTACGATTGGCCGAGTGTCTTATTTGTTTAAAAACATATATGAGTTTTCTTATTCTATTAGAGAGATTAATTAAATGATTTTTAAAATTGAGATTTTTGTCAAATGTGAGTCCTAAATATTTAATATAATCAACGACAGATAGAGAGGGACACGAACAATTAATAGATTTACTATGGCAGATGTGAGAGGTTATACGATGTGTTGATTGTAGCGGTTTACTAGGGTTTCGAATAGAAAATGAGATATATTTAGTTTTATCGGTATTAAGAGAAAGATAATTTTGAGCGAGCCATTTTGTGACCATGTCAAAGCCATGTTGCGCCATTTGATAGGTTTCACTCCAAGTATCACCATGGAATGTCAGGGTAGTATCATCTGCTTACGAAATTATTCTGCAATTTTCAATATTAAGTAGTGTAAGATCATTTATATAAACTAGGAATAACGTTGGCCCAAGTATACTCCCCTGAGGCACTCCATGGGTGACAGGTAAACTGTCACTTGTATAATTACCAATTTTTACTCTTTGTGTTCTTCCAGACAAGTAGTCAGACAATAAATTGAGTTGATTTCCACGGATCCCAAGTTGATATAGCTTGCTAATTAGGGTGGGAATAAAAACCGTATCAAACGCCTTCGCAAGATCGAGAAAAATAGTAAGGCACTTCTTATTGTTGTAATTAATGCATCGTCTCTTAATGCATCAGGTTTGGCACTATGGTGTAGACCTTAGTAAACACGCTGCCGCTATTGTAACGCGCCTACCCGTGTTGCTTAAAACTTCACTGTTCAATTTTAAAACTACCTAGGGTACATCTATTTTGTTTTGTTTTGTTATTGAGTCGCATAATTGTTAGTAAAATATCTTGTTAAATTATATAAGTATAGTATTTAAATGTAAGCCACGCTTAATGGCACAAAATCCAAACATTTTATTCATGTTTTCTCTGTAAGTGAATTACAGAGTACACAATTACAGAGTTACAGTGAATTTGTAATTCTTTTGAGAAAATAAATATCTTTAACCGTAAACACGCACTAATGGCCCCTAAAATGGGATAACATCCGAGAAAAAAGTAGGCAACACCGAGCTTGGAGGTTATGTAAAAACAATAAGTAATAAAAACATAATTCAACTCTTATTTTGTCTTGAAACAGATACATAATGTATTTTAACAGTTTATAAACCAAAAAAGTTGAAAAGCTCCACTGTCTTCCATCAAAAAACCTAAACTATTTTGCTACATACAATGATATTGCTACATACGAATGAAAGGACAATCCGGCAGTTTTCTTCTCAATAACACTTTTGCAACTAAGAACACTGCACCGTACAGTACGGTCAACGTAACTTGGAGCGTCTGAAGTTAGCCGATTAGCTGCGCAGTAGACAATTTCAAAGTCAAAGTCAAAGTCAAATCATTTATTTCAATTAGACCATTAAAAAGGCACTTTTGAACGTCATAATAAAAAAATATAAAGTTAATTCTAGTTGCCCATTCCAAAAGGTAGCTTCGTATGGAGAAGAATGGGCAAGAAACTCCATACTCACTCTTTTAAAAAAAAATGTGTAACTACAATATTTTGCATTTACAGTTTTCAGTTATATAACTATACGTGAATACGATGGACCTTGCATAAAAACACTATATTGAAGTATGTACAAAGTATTACAAGATAAAGAATGACAGCTAAGTTGTATACATAGGTACATAGTGTTCACATATTATTATTTACAATTATTGTAAAAGTAGACCACCACTCCATACATTTCAACAAACTATGAACCTATGAACCAGTGTGTGACCCAAAGCAAGAATTAAATATAATGTATATACTAAGTATAAATTAATTAGTTTTAATTAGCAATCTGTTTGATTTTGTCTAGACTGTAGATTGTCCTATGGAGCCCGGACCAGCATGTTTCCAAGCATTCTTATCATGGATATAATCCTCTAAACTGTAATATGCTTGTTTACAGAGTGTACTTTTAATATATGTTTTAAATTTTCTTTCATTTAGTTGCAATATATCACTAGGAATTTTGTTATAACACTTAACACAGAACCCCATAAAAGATTTATGAACTTTAGACAATCTAAAATATGGTTGAGCTATTTTGTCTTTGTTTCTAGTATTAATATTATGTCTATCACTAACCTTATTAAATAAATGTAGGTTTTTTCTTACGTACATAATATTTTCATAGATAAATTGGCAAGGCACTGTCATTATATTAATATTTTTAAATAGTTCCCTAAGAGAATCGCGGCGACGTAGATTATAAATGGCTCTAACAGCTCTTTTTTGTAAGATAAAAATGGATTCAATGTCGGCAGCCCGACCCCACAGTAAAATACCATACGACATAATGCTGTGAAAGTAGCTAAAGTAGACCATACGCGCAGTTTCTACATCTGTCAACTGTCTTATCTTTCTAACAGCATAAGCCGCGGAGCTTAGTCGCCCCGCAATAGATGTCATGTGAGGTCCCCATTGCAACTTCTCGTCTAGCGTGATTCCCAGGAAAACCGTTTGACTATTAAATTCCAGTTTCTCTCCATTTAGAATGATGTCACAATTGCTATTCCTAACATTTGGTAAAATGAATCGAATACATTTGGTTTTTTTTTCATTAAGTACCAAATTGTTTACCGTAAACCAATTTTGAACCTGAAGAATAGCGTCATTTACGTCGTCAAGATGTTGTGACCGTCTGTCTACTTTAAAAATCAATGAAGTGTCATCGGCAAATAACACCATCTTCGGTTGGTTTTGAAGTAATTGGGGTAAATCATTTATATAGACTAAGAATAGAAATGGACCTAATATTGAGCCTTGAGGAACGCCCATAGTCATTTTTGACCCCAATGAGTTCACACCGTTAACCTGAACTTTTGCCTGTCTATCCCTCAGGTATGACCTTAGTAAATCAAGAGATACTCCACTAATCCCGTAGTGCTCCAGTTTCAGCAATAGTGTATCGTGGTCAACGCAATCGAACGCCTTTGAGAGGTCGCAAAAGATTCCAATGGCATCTTGCGATTCCTCCCAAGCGCTAAAAATGTTCTTTATTAGGGTGACACCGGCGTCAGTTGTACAACGCCCTTTGGTGAAACCGTATTGTTGTTCATGAAAGATGGAATTTTTATTAAAGTGATGTAACATTTGATTGAGCATTAACTTTTCAAACACCTTACTGAGAACTGGTAGAATCGACACAGGCCTATAATTGTTGGGGTCTTTACTATCACCGGATTTGAACAATGGTACTACTTTACTGTGTTTCATCAGATCCGGAAAGACTCCTTGGTTTACACTGGTGTTAAAAATGAGAGCTAAATAGGGCGCAATTGTTTCGATAATAGATTTACAGACTTTTACAGACATTCCCCAAAGATCTTCTGTTGATTTAATTTTAAGATCTTTAAAGGCTTTTATAACAGCCTGGGGGTTTGTATGTTGAAACCTAAACTCCAAAGGGCATTTCTTAACATTTTTCCTAAGTAAGGCAGCAGAGAGAGCGGGAGAGGAATTTAAGGCTTCAGTGGTTCTAATGGGAATGTTGCCAAAAAAGGTTTCAAATTCTTGAGCTACTTCTATATCTGAATTTATGGGACCATGTGCAGTCTCTAAATTAAATTCAGTACTACGCTGCTTTTTCCTACCTGTTTCATTATTTATTATTTGCCAAGTAGTTTTTATTTTGTCATCAGCTAATTTAATTTTATTTTTAATATAGAGAGATTTGGCTATTTTGCAGACACTTTTAAAAAGTTTCGAATATTTCGCAACATACTGATGAAAGCTTGTATTAATTATATGTTGCTTTAGGCCATAAAGCTCAAATAGTTTTTCCCTGCTTTTACGAATACCTGGAGTCGCCCAGTCGCTAAATAAGAACTTAGTGCAAATACTTTTATTCCTTAGTGGAAAAGCTTCATTAAATTGCATGTTTAATAGTGAAAAAAACTCGGCGTAGAACTCATTTGGGTCACCTATATTATCAAAGCACTGAACACTCAATTTACTTTCCAATGAATCTCTGTATACGCATACTATAACATGCTTATCCAGCTCAACACAGGACAATTCAATAATGTGTTCAACTGATAATCTAACAATGTCTTTTCGTGCTTTACATTTAATAGACTTTTTAATTAAGATTAATGACCCGCCGTGTACCATATGTTTCCGGCTGAAATGGCTAATTACACAATAATTTTCATAATTAATAGACATCACTTGATTATCTTTTAACCAATGTTCTGTTAAACATATAATATCATATTTGGTTATTTCTAAAAACATTTCTATTTCAAGTAATTTGGAAGAGCAACCTTGAATATTTTGATTAAATAACTTTAACGTATGTTGCTTTCCTTTATTTGTTAGGTTGCCAGAAGATACCTTTTTATTATTCAGTAATAATAAATGATTATTTGAAGGGGTAACTTCTGTTGTCGTACCAACTAGTTTAAACAGTTATCCGGAGTGCCCTCCACAACCACAAGTGAAGAGTTCAAACTGTCTGTATGTATCCCAACAGGAAGAGAATACTCTAACTGACTGGTAGCGGCCTCCAAGGATGTTGGTGTTGTAGGTGGACCCTCCTTCGTACAATATGAGGATTCACAAAGATCAATCACTATGTTGTTAGTGTGACTAGACAACATAGATTCGTCACTTATACTACAGTTCGTTATATTATTAGCTATAACATTGTTAATATTATATGCTATCAACATAGCAATTAAATGTCTACATTCTCCAGACAGAGATAAAGTTCCCTGAGTTAACTTAAAACCACTAACAAAGTTATTAGTGTCAAAATAAAATAATTTGTCACTATGACATGTCAACATATGAATAGTACTATTCAATTTGTAAATATGATTGTTCTCTTCATCTGACAAATTGTCAGAATAAGGAAATGCACACAGCATTAGCCTTCCTATGTTTAACTTTAATAAGGCTTCCACACCATCCACTATGTCCTTTTTGTTAATACCAATACTATTGCCGAAAAGTAGGACCATTGTAGAGTAATGGTCTAGGTTTGTGTTTTTAATTCTCTTAATAATTTGTTTAAAACTTATGTTATGGTAACTATGATTAGTAAAACTATGGCTAAGGTAATTGTGTAGTATTTTCCCAAAGCCTGAACCTAACTCATCGGAAAATAAAATAATTTTATTACTTTTCTGTGTATTAACGCAGGTGTTTGCTGGAAGAGCCAACACCGGTGAAGGCAAGTCAAGCTGAGGCTGAGGAGATGCTGGTTGGTTGGCACTGCTGCATGAAAGATTATTAGTCAAAGACTCATACCTCTCAGCATTGTACTTCACCAAATCCAGTAGTTCCCCAGCCTCAAACAAGCGTTCACTTAGCTGTTGTTGTGACAACTCATACTTTTCAAAAATATCCTTTAACAAGTACTCCTTATAAAGCAAATCATTATGGAGTAGTTGAATATCTGTGTCATATTTTTCCCTATATTTATCTAATTCCATAGTACAATTATTTAGGTTTTTTGAAAGGGTGACACGTTGCTTTCTAAGGGAAAGATTAAATTTTAGAAGATTTTGTTTTTTAATAGATCTTTGTGACCGTTTAATAAATTTCTTAATTTTAATGTATTTTTTAAGTTTGTTGTGGCTCATTACAACAGGACATAATGGCAAGGTATCGTCACCAGTCAAATCTATTGTTACCCCTGGTTCACACACTGATTTTGACCCACTGCCTACCAACTCCTTAAACAAGTTATTGGTCTTTGCAACCTGTTCGCTGACTTTTACTATCTCTGAGTGAGATAGGGCCTTATGGGCATCACACAATTCCTGTTCAAGCTCTGAAATTCTGTTTAAAGCCAGTTCATGGATGTCACTGCACTCTTGAAATGATGACACCTTACTGAGTAGTTGAGTATGTTGGTCAGTTAAGTCCATATGTTGAATATGCAGCTCGGCCAGCTTATTTTTGAGAAAGGTGTTCTTGTCGACTATGTTCTTCACCTCCACCTCGCTGTCATCTCTTTCCTGGAGCAGCTGTTTACATAAGGCTTTGGAAGCCCCGAGGTCCTTTAATGTTGCTCTAAGTTTTGCTTCCATCTCCTTTATTGTAGCACTGCGGGTCATCATTTTGTTCAAAATATCAGCCACCTGGAATATGTGTAATTGTGCAGCTCAATAATAGTGCAAGAGATGTTCTTTTATTTATAGTAAAAGAAGGTAGGTAGTAGGGAAAATAAATGAAATGAAAATTAAGTGAGGAGTTGCTAACAGATATATAATACAACAAGATAAGGTTAAGTACAAATAGAAGGGAATGTTAAACATAAGTAAAATAACATGAATAGTAAAGAACAGGTACACTACTTTAGTAACACTATTTTAAACTTAACAAGTATACAAGTTTAAGGCACATTACAAGTTTGGAAGTTTTATCTAAAGTAAATATTTATAATAACACAGAAATAAAAAATATATAAAAAAGGCTATTTTGTGTAGTAAATTATGAAGTGTTTACTGTCTGGGCGAATGTTTCGTCGTCGATTTTGCTTCCACAACTTGTCAAGCAAAAGGAGACATAAACCGAGCCAGTGTGTGATGGACGTAGCTCAGAGCCCTGAGCAGTATTTCGTGATGTTCAGTGGTATGTAAATACAACTTAGATAAAACAAAATACTCCCCGGGTTCGATGATATTTTAAATCCTTCACCCGTTAGTGGTGACTTGACAGCCGGTTTTTGTTATGTCTATTTTGCAAAGTTCTCGCGACCAAAACACTGCATAAACACTTTTAAGTCAAACTTATTACTTAGTTCTAGTTACATTACACTAATTTATCGCGAATTAAGGACTTTTAAACATTTTACAAATTATTTTAACGAAGAGGTCGTTTTTTGACGACCGGCTACCAGTGTGGCCAGCAAAAAAAAAAAAAAAAACAAAAAAAACCTTTTTCGTTCCTAAAAGTTCCATTGCGCAGCCAAACAGCTAACTTCAGACGCGCCAAGTTACGTTGACCGTATTGTACCATTTTGCAGGAATATGTAACGTCAATCTTTATTCTTTAACAATAAACACAAAATAGTTCGTAATTTTCGAAATATTAAATGAAATAATTTAAAATTTCGTCGCAATCGCAACGTCTTTCGAAGACACAACAAAACGTCAAACTTTGTTTAGCACATGAATTAAAAAATTATTTAAAAAAACAAAAAACCCGACTGCGTGAAAAATTGTTAAACTCAAAAGATAGAAATAAGTGAAAATTTAAATATTTTTTTGGTTTTGAATCATCGTGGTTGACAGTGTTCACAAAGGCAGTCGGAGGCATAAAAATGTACAATATGTTTCAAATCCGTTGAAAGTGTCTTCACTTTAACTTAATGCCTCCGACTGCCTTTGTGAACACTGTCAACCACGATGATTCAAAACCAAAAAAATATTTAAATTTTCACTTATTTCTATCTTTTGAGTTTAACAATTTTTCACGCAGTCGGGTTTTTTGTTTTTTTAAATAATTTTTTTATTTTAATCTTTTTAGTTTTCGCAGTGAATCAATTTAGAATTTAGAAAACTTTACGTAGAGTTTCTTTACGTTGGGCCGAGAACCTTGCCTCGCTTCTATTATCCCTACGTCGCGTCGAGTCTACTATTTCTGTCCCGTTTTTACTCCCTTAACGTCGAGTTTCTGTACTCCGCTTTTCCGTGGCGTAGCTATCGGAGGGCTAGGCGGTGCAGTGCACCAGGTCCCAAAGCTTAGCGGGCCCCTCGGCCCCAAACCTTGGACTAACCTAAACCTTAAACTGACTGAACATTTATTTATATTTTTTCTCTTCCATGTTGTTATGTATTGTCCTACTAGTGTTGTTGGTGGGTGGTGCACGATTATTGGTGTAGCACCAAAAGGTTTAATTATAACTTAGTCGCATTTTTACTTCCAATGCTTCCTTTAATTCTTCCGCTGATGCAAGTTTTAGTTCAATAACCGACACCCTTGGTGACTTTGTGCGTCGGAGCTTCAGTCCATAGAAATACCATTTGTTTAATGTCTGCCATAACAATGCCCAATGTGTGCCAAGTTACTACAGTGATCTGTAAGACACCTTTTCTAATGCCAACGTTCACGCCGTTCTGATTTGTAAGAGTTGGTACAAACCTCAATCTTCTTTCTACCATCTACCCCACTTTCCGGTTTCGTTTTTATCCGTAACGCTAGAATTGGAAAGAAGGAGGTTGTGTTGCTATTTAATTATCGTCGTAGAGATTTTCCTTTAAAAAACATTTTCTCTTCTTCTTCACTTTACGGTGCCTCCCCTGAGTTGGTACCTATTTCCAATACAAGAGACGGACAGGTCGTTACGACTAAGTCGAGCCACGTCTCATACCCTAAGATATTAAAACGAGTAGGTTGCAGAGGAAGAACATAAGAGACTAACAGACTCGATGATATGTAAGAGTTTACGGGAACGACAGGTTGGCTGCGCAAGGTCTGTGTTGAAATCGCCCATGATGAAGCAATGTGATGTGCATACACTGACCCTACTGATTCTCAAGGTTGCGAAAGTAGTCAATGGCGGGCGGACATTAATAGGCAACACCAAGTAGGGTTTTAACACCTTTGATATGGATAATATCATTCAAAGATAATATCATCATATCAAAGAATATGAAAAACCAACCTCTCGTTCCCGTAAACTCTTACATAGCATCGAGTCTTTTAGTCGCTTATGATCTTCCTATGCAACCTACTTGTTTTAATATCTCAGGGTATGATACGTGGCTCAACTTAGTCCCAACACCCTGACCCTCTCTTGAGTCCACTCATGATCAGTAATTCAGTATTCTGCACCTGGCTTTTCCCACCATGACCTCATTTTCCGCTCGTATATCCTAAATGGCGTCAGGAGTTTACATGGCAAAGAGCCGCAAGGATCGGGAGTTAAAAAAGGATCATTGTAAAGATAATACTTCTGAGCCTCTCGGAACCTCTTCAAAGTTGCAAGAAATCGCTAAACCGCCATATTATCGAAAACATTTCATCTTTTTCTCCTACTGATATCATCATAGTAAGTAAATAATAGTGTAGAGAAACGTTAAAAAACAAATAATAAAACAATATTTTAATGATACTGGCTTTTAATTTATATCCTGACTGTACTTATTATATAAACTCGACGTAACGGAATTAGATAGCGTAAAATAGCAATATTTTGCAAGAGCAATAGACTCTCAGACTCGACGTAAAGGAACTCAACTTAAAGGGGACCAAACTTAATTTATTTGTTGTTTTTTAGCATTTCTCATTCCGAATTTCATTTAAACAAATAGTTGTATATATATTTGTAAGCTATTTATAAAACCCTTTGTTTTAATACCCCACTCGATAGGTTTTGAGGAAAAATATTTTTATTGAAAACACTAATAATTATGTCGCCAAAAATCGGCCAGTTTAATTTTTATAATTTTGATGTACCCAGTGTCACTCACACAATTAAGACGATTGAAACGATACCTTTCAAGCTAAAAACTCTCAGACTCAACATAATGGAACTCAACTTAAAGGGAACGAACCTTAATTTATTTGTTGTTTTTTAGCATTTCTCATTCAAAATTACATTTAAACATATAAGTGGTTTATATATTTGTAAGCTATTTATAAAACCCTTTATTTTGATACCCCACTCGATAGATTTTGAGGAAAAATATTTTTTTTGAAAACACTAATATGTCGCCAAAAATCGGCCAGTGTAATTTTTCTAATTTTGATGTACCCAGTGTCACTTACACAATTAAGACAAATGAAACGACACCTCTCAAGTCAAAATCCATTAAGCCGTTTGGGCTACAGAGCGTGCCAAAGAAATTCACATACATACATACATACATACATACACCCGAAAAACATAACCCTCCTTCTGGCGCAGTCGGGTAAAAACGCGGCACGCGATGAGGGACATAAAATATTAGGCTCTGTCTCTTTTCTTTACAAGCGTCTTGTATATATTTTTATTTTTCTTGTGTAAGCGAAATAGAAGTTGACCAGCAGTCTATAGTACCTTCTCTGTCTACGACTTCGACGTTCGGATCACAGATCAAACATAAAATTTAGACCATGAAGTCTGTAGTCAACCATTTTATGATGTGTTTTTGAAAATATTTTTCTTTTGGATAATAGAATTAAAATTAACATTTTTCTAAACATATTTTTAATGTCGAAAAAATTTTTTTGGACATGAATGATAAAATTAAAAAATAATATTATTTTATTTGAATAGTTTTATTTCTGAGGGTAGATTTGAAAGCTTCTCTTAATTTGGTTTAACATTATTTATTTTGTCGATTTCTATTTATAGCTTAAAAAGGAGTTGGGCTTGATAAATGCGATAAATACCAATTAAACAACTAAAACATTGACTTCATATTACGTAATAAGAAGTTATCACAGGGATTAATAAGATGCCGTTTGAAGAAAGCGAAAAAATAACTAGTGTTTTCACTGACACTGATACGTCTGAAGGAAGAGACATTTGTAATAACTCTGTAGAATTAATAAGGAAATGCTCTCAACGGGACACGATAAACACGTC
This sequence comes from Charanyca ferruginea, assembly GCA_947361185.1. Lineage (NCBI taxonomy): Eukaryota > Metazoa > Arthropoda > Insecta > Lepidoptera > Noctuidae > Charanyca > Charanyca ferruginea. The sequence continues at coordinate 42,801,621 of OX376056.1, forward strand.
ATGGGATCGTAGTTTCGTTTCATCCCATGAAAATAAAGACAAGGATTACAATAAGACTCCGCCATTTGTGAGCATCATGGGCACTGACAACCCCAGTTCTACACTGGGGAATTCAACCAACAGTTCCACTCAAACGGAACCATTTGTGACTCTGCCAGTAAATTGCAGCTTTGTTGACGTGAGCCTTTCCTTCACCAAGGACTTAAATATACAAAACTCAACACCTAATGTAACTTCCGAACAGTCTCTAGGAAGTAAACGTTATAGACGTGACTCTAGTGATGGAGAGCACAAAGAATTGCGACCTTGGAAAAAGAAGTGTTCGGATTCCTGTTCATCCAGCACATCTGAGCTAACAGGCACTCATCTAGGGCCTTCTCCCTGTCTTTCCAGTAATTCAGACGTATCGTTTAAATCAATTAATAGCAACCATTCATTTAAAGTTAGAAAAAGACGCATTCAATCTCAATCGAACTTGTTGAGAGATGCCGTTCAGAGGTCACGGAGGACCCCTAATTTCAGCAAACGTTACGAAAATACTTCACCAGGTAATTCATATTATTTCTACTTTGGTAAAATCATGACTAATTATACAATATTTTATCGTATTTCGCCAACCTAGTGACTTCGTTATGCATGCATTGATATAAATACTTGCCTTCATCCCCACGAGTCGGGAAAAATGGCACACTTAAAAGTTTATAACTTCTCTTTGTTTTCAGTTGTGATTTTGACTGTATTCGTTAGGTCGATTTGATTTTTGTACCGTTGACTTTGAAGTGAGTAATTACGTCACTCGCTAAAAAAATATTATTCACATTACGTGATACATTATACATTTTCGCGGCCGAGGCAAACCAATCGTCGCGCCTATATTGTGTAATTAATTAGTTCCTCACACAAATTATAATGAAAGACCTAAATGATAGTTGGTATTATTCATCTCATCGAAATCAGATTCTATATGATCTAATAATTCTCTTCACATATTAATCTGTTACAAATCACGCGCAGACAAGCAAATCCAAGATACTATTTAATAATTAATCACTATGACGTGGACATCCTCCTTATTTTCTGCATTTATATAGGTACAAATAAGCAGGGGTTTAACAACTTGAACTTGTTATCCATTGCTCAATTGATAACCATTTTTAATTACAAACATCTCGGCTCAGTCAGCTGCTAATATAGTTGTGACATCATCGTGGTGCGCATCTTAGCATTTCAAGTTTTGCTTTAACGGTCGAGACAAGAGACAATTCAATCGTATTTTAAAAACAACGTTGGACCAATTCGTGTGTAATACAGGCAAGTACGGCTTGAGTAGGATCTCGTTTGTGTAAAAACTGGTTGAGTAATGGGTGCTCTCACACAAAATAGCATAAAGGTGGAATTAGAGATAGAGTCGTGTGCTCTTGACACGGGTCAGTTGAGTGACATGGAGTGGTTCATGTTGTCAGGTGGAACACCGCGGAAGGAGAGAAGCTGTCGCCGGGGCAGCAAACCTAAAGCTTGGAAGATCATTGATCTGTGCACTTGGATCGGCAGAAAGGTAGTTAGTATCGCTAAACGTTTTACTTTTTATTTAACTTTACTTGCTATTGTCAGAATACTTAATACGTTAACTGCCGGGCCAACAACGTTGAAGGTAAAACGTTACCTCCATTAGCGTCCGTCGGACACACGGTGTCTCTCCCCCATGGCGCTCAAGGTGTTAAATAAAAAATAGCTAAGCAAAAGCTATTCGGATCGATCGGTCATGGTATAAGCTACGCTGCTGCGGTCGTTCCATGAATTGGTGATCATCTATTTCATACCGTAAAGCCGTTAATCCCGGCTGTCATTCGTAAATCCAAGTGCTATCGGGCTACCCAGCAAAATTGCCTTGAGTTGCGCAGATTCGACTATGTAATCTTAACTTACAACAATTCATACTTTGAGGAGGGAAATGATCAATGACCCCTGTGAAGTCACATGAAATGCACTTTATTACGTGTCTTGAAGAGGCCATTCAACTTCCTTTTTTTATGTTATGTTTATTAATCATATTAATCATAGTCGTTAGATTAACTGTTAGTAATGAGTTTTTCAGTACCCTATGTTTTTTTCGGTAAGACAAGAGACCTGGTGCGTGCCCTTTCTCTATTTTTTATCCGGCATCTAAAAAAGGAGAAGTTTAAGTATTCGGGGCCAAAATAGGTAAACTATTTTTTTTTGTATTTATGTAAATGTAAATCGGCCTAGAATATTCTTCAGAGATAGACTATGGAATTGCTTAATAACAACACATATTGTGATTTGGTTATTGTATTGGAGATCAAAATTACGAACTACTGGTCAATTATCTATTTGTCGCCAACTATGATAGATCTCGAAAATAGCCCATAGAAAATCGACGAACAGCGTTAAATATGTATACAAGCTTTGTGTCAGGACGGTTGACTTTCTTTTAAGCCACATAGGGACTATCATCATGTTCTTTATAGTACGCGCCACGAAAGATGAGACTTGACACAGACTTGATTTGACTTGCGCAGTACCTACTCAATTTAAAGGTAAGAGACCCTTAAATCGAGTACTGCGCAAGTCAAATCAAGTCTGTGTCAACGTCAAGTCTCATATTTCGTGGCGCGTATAAAACCTGTATACAGACAGGTAAAGAACATGATAGACCTTACGTGGTTTAAAAGAAAGTCAACCATCCTCACACACCTTGTATAGTGAAAGGAGTATCGTGTAAGTAGGTAGGTATTTAAAAGCTCAAAGAAAATAAATAGAAAAGGATTTCAGAAATAATAAATAAAATTATTCTTCAACGAAGTCCTCAGTAACTATAGAAGGTACTTAGCACCTATGTTTATCTTGAAGAGTTCGAATCCTTCTCAACAAATATCTCGCCATCATTGTTAGAAAAGTAATCAAATAACTTATGATTTATATTAAAATTATGAAATCATTTTACCATACCAGTAACAAGTGTTTTTATATCTAGTCCATACTTGCTACTATTGATGAAGACAATTTTCATAAGTAGGTACAAATTACAAAATGCGGTCATTTCACTGCACTGCCACTATACTATACTTACCACATACTCGCACATTTTTGTGCAATATATAACGTTTCAGTGCCACTTTCATTGCCTTACAGTTTTTCTTTCTTTTCCAGGGCTACCAATCTATTACCAACCTGTACTCCGACGCGCTACGCCAGCCATTAGCTCACCAAGAAATCAATGAGACTTCTGCAGAGTTGCGAGAGCTGAGGAGGTATTTAGAAGAAGTTGATAAGAAGCAAGAGCGTTTGGTACAAGAGAATGAGAGCATGAAAGAAGACATGAAAAATATGATGAACAAAATCGAACAACTCGAGGGTAAGCTCAGGTAAAACTTCTTCATTGGTGCTATTGATATTTAATAAGTTCTGTTAAAGACATCAAAGTCAAAGTCAAATCATTTATTTCAATTAGACCATTTTACTATAACATCGTAAGAGAAAAATTGAATCCAGTTTCCCCTTCCAAAAGGTAGTTTCGTATGTAGGAGACTGGAGGAGAATGGGCAACGAACTCCATACTTACCTACTCACCAGACCCGGAACACCTATCTGTAGGCCATACAAATATTTGTTCCGAGCGGGAATCGAACTCAAACGAATCAAATCGACACGCAGCGCAGCAGTCAATCGTTCAACCACTGCGCCAACAGTGTCTTCAAATCTTGGATATGATCCACTATAATAATTATGCTTGTTCACAAATTGTACTTTTAACATATTTTTAGGTACAGTCAACAGCAAAAGTAGATGATCATAATCAGAAATTCAATAATAATGAACGGAGTTTGCGTCAGAACTGTGTGGCGTCGAAGTGGTTCAAAAGTATGTGTGTGACAATCACATACTTTTAATAAATAAACTAGTAATAAATTACTGTTAGTAAATTAGTATTGAATTTCTGATTTTGATCATCTACTTTTGCTGTTGACTGTACCCCATGAAAGATGTATTGTAGACAATCTAAAATATGATTATTTGCTTAAATACATATACTTAAGTATGTGAGTTTTTCTTACATACATTATAATTTACGTAAATAAATTAGTAAGGCACTGTCATTATAATTATTAATATTTTTAAATAGTTCCTGAAATTCGCGGCGAGATAATAAATGGCTTTGACAGCTTGCTTTTGTAATACTTATAAAAATTAATTCAATGTCAGCAGCCCGACCCCACAGTAAAATACCATAGGTACGACTCTAATATGATGCTGTGAAAGTAGCTAAAATAGACTAAACGCGCAGTTTCTATATCTGTCAACTGTCTTAACTTTCTATCAGCGTAAGTAGCTTAGCCGTCCCGTTATATGAGGGCCCCATTGTAATTTTCCGTCTAGCGTATTTGACATGTTTTGAAAACTAACTCGAGCTATGGACAATGATTTGATATTTTTGTGTCTTATGTTTTATACAGAAAGCACGAGAGTCCATCTAAGCCAAAGCCTCAAGCACCTCCACCGCCGCCACCTCCGCCACCACCACCACCGCCCCCGCTACCACCCGCCTCCCTTCTCTCTGTGACAAAGCTACCCATCCGAAGTCACACTTTGCCGAGATGTGGGTCGGCACCACCGAGAGTTCCTGGACCCCACCTGGCAATCACACCACAAGACATAGCAAATGTTAAATTAAGGAAGACAAGGGTAAATTCTTCACTATCAGATCTTTTCTTGTTTTACGGTTTCTTGTTTTAAGGTTCAAATTATCTAGTACTTACTATATAGTACTCTGTTAAATATTTTTTGCAAAGTCCTAATAGCGCGTGTTAGATACGACCTTGGGATCTCCATGTTGGTTGATCTTGTGACCTGTAGACTGACTGTATGTCCAGAAGGAGAATGCCGAGCGGGATCGTAAATTGGTCGTAATGGTCGGAGAAAAAAACGGTGGAACTATCTAATCTATACCTACCTCTTTTATGGCAGGTGGCCTCAGAGAAGATAGCGGTCACATGGTACCGTGCACGGTTAAAAAAAAAAGTTTATTGACAATATAAAAGAACAAACCTTACACACAAATCCCAACAATCAACAATCAATCAACAATATAACTAGTACAAAAATATAATTAAGTATGTCGTAATAAATACCTGTGTACGTTATGCGGTTGTTTGAGCTTAATTCATACTGACCTCCTTACTAGTGAAAACTGTATCACGGCAGGTCAGGTAGTCTTTCTCGTTCACAAACACATCCACACAATTACAAATAATTTACATCAGACTGCTAAATAAAACACTGATTCATAAGTATGACTAATATAAGAATACAGATACTTAGTGGGTATTTTTTTATCTTTTGATGATTTGATGATAATTCTAGCGAGGGTTGGCTGTTGGTCGGTAACTTTTTCCGCCGACCTTCATACCAATTTAATTAAGAGAGTTTCACCAATGCAAACCTTTTTTGTTTTGTTACGGGGAGGAAAATCATCGTAGATGTCAATATTAACTTAATCGCTTTTCAGGACAATCCAATCCGCTCAAAACCAAAAGAAAAGCAGCAGCCTTTAGTGACTCAGCAAATACTACAGACAACACTCGCTAAATTAGGTCGCACCCGACCTGTCGCTGCATCCACCCCTAAGCAACAACTTACTGAGTTAGAAAAGTGAGTTTTTAATTAGAATATTTATCCAGAACCCCCAGGTATACTAAAGTTCTAATCACAAATGGGTCTAAATTTTAAACAATTTACGCTGATTTTTTTCTCTTCTTCCTTCTTTTCTTTATTGCTGAGGAGAATCCCAGATTTGCGGTTCACGATCCTATGTGATAATTTTGTATGCACCAACAAATAACAGGCTTGATTGGTACTGTTATTTGATTTCCAATATAATGAATAAGTTTACACCAAAACGGTAAATGTAGGTAGGTATGTGCAGTTTACAATTTAAAATTGATGTTTTTGTGTCTTTAGGTGTCTGTTGCAAGAATCCACGGTGACGTCACTCTATCGGCGACGAGTAGTCCGTAATACGTTCCGCAGTGCAGAAGAGTTGAGGCCACAGAGTACATTATATATAGGGTATAGAGTCATCAGCCTAGCTTGCCATGCAGCGCTATCTGGTGACTAACGACAAAGTTACAACTATTCTATGTGTGTGTTCGTGTCATCTGTGTTGTTTATGTAGTAGTGCATGCATGCCTGTAGGGTTTCATTTCACATTTTTATTTCTATGTTGTTTTAGATGGGTTTCGTTAAATAAAACACAAATTTACACACCTTACTATTTTATTTAGGCCGTACCGACCTTCGTCTTTTCAAATAATATATTGACGCCTGATTTTGGATATCATCATTTGGATCTACATCCTTGGTAGTGCTAATTCCGTTTAATAATTTATTGGTCCATTTACACCAGTTATAAGCAAAAAATCTACTGGAAAAATCAAACATATATTCTATTATATCGTTTGAGTGACAACTGCATACCAGAAATTGGGTATTGACATTAACATATAATATTGTTTTCATATAATTTTTTAAATTTTCAATATGACTTCTCTTTTGCAATATGTGGTGCAAAACATCCTGGATTTCAGAAAAACATTTAGTTAAATTTTCACTAGGGTAGCACAAATACTTTTTTCCTTTTGTATATTCCCGACACTGCAAGTACTTATTTTTATCAGGACCATTTGTATATAAATTTAAATTACAATTTTTACAATTTTTGAATTTTTTTTTTGTTTTTCGCAAAATATAACCACTTACATACTCAAGTTGAGCAATTTTCCTAGGATCCTGCTTTTTTATTTCGAAATTTATTATTATGCTATCATTTATATCTTCGAATTCAATTTGGCTAATTTGTTTCGCTTCTTTATTAGCGGAAAAAATCAATTCATCAAATGAAGCCAATACAGAACAAAAATCTTCCTCACAATTTGACCCCGGTGAATAATTGCTGCTCATGTTATTAATTAAAAGGGAAGCAAAAGCAGCTTCAAACCCAGCACAGGTGGGTGATGTATTTCTGACCCCGTGACTTCTAATGCTACCAAAAAAGTTTTCTATTGGATCCTGGTTTAAATGTCTGCACCAAAATGATTTAATTTTATAGTCATTAAATAGTTTTTCTCTCAATATTCTCATATTATCGACAGTTTTTACCCAATTTCTTATACTTGGAACAGTATTAGCACTACCTTTGGATGTGACAAATGTCATAGAATTTAGAACAATTTTTGCTTGCATCCAAATAGTGTGGTGTTGTGATTTCGGTGTTACATTTCGTAACAAATCTTTTCCAGACCTATCATTTGAGTTTTTCATGCTCCCATTTAATGAATCAAATAGATTATCCATAAAGATAATAAAATCTGCAGTATCCTTAGTTTCTTGCGGCAGTATGCCATTCTCTGAAAAGCAAACCAGACAAAAAATATTAGTTAAGCACAAAGTAGAACATAGATGTAGTAAAAAGAAATGTTTGTTAGTACAAATGATTAGACCAATTTGTCTTTTTTTATACAACAAATAATGTTGTTAGGATAAAAAACATTACAACAATAAAAGTGCTAAGAATCTAATAAGAATACATTTTGTTTTTGTTTTTAATAACAATATAAACTAGTGTTTTACTGCGAGACCACCTGATGGTAAACAACTGTGGTAAGCAGTGATGCAATTGTAGATGCATTTTTAATAGAATTTAATAAAATTCACATGTTTTACTGCGAGACCACCTGATGGTAAACAACTGTGGTAAGCAGTGATGCAATTGTAGATGGATTTTTAATAGAATTTAATAAAAATCACCCACACTGTGGTGGTTGGCCTACACACGCTTGACCTGGCCTGATGGTCTAGTGGTTAGTGGCCCTGACTGCTATGCCGGAGGTCATTGCCGGAGGGTTCGATTCCCACTCAGGACAAATGTTCGTGTGATGAGCACGATCTTTTGTTCTGCGTCTGGGTGTAGTTATCTATAATATGTATGTATTTAAAAATATATCTGTAATTAATATAATATATAATATGTAGGGACATTTTCACACACGGCCATCTGACCCCAAACTAGGGAGACCCTGTACTATGGGTGTCAGACAGCTGATATACATACACAAATACATTTTTTTTTGTAAATACATACATATATAGATAAACAACACCCAGACACAAGGCAAACACAAGTGCTCATCACATAAATGTTTACCCTGGGCGGGAATCGAACCCGCAACACGCTGCGCAGCAGTCGATCGCTCAGCCACTGCGCCAACCGTGTCGTCGTATGTTTATCAGTTGTCTAGTACTCATACCACAAGCTCTACTTAGTTTGGGACTAGATGGAGTTGTGTGAAAGTTGTGGAATATTATTATTATTATTATAAGAACATCATAGATTTTAATAGAAACTTACCAGCCAAGTACCCCATAGTTTTTCCCACAGTCTGGCTGAATAGTTGAGAAGCATATTTCACCTTCATTTTCGGAATCTTTTCCTTGTTGCAATGATTTTCTGTGAGGTTTTTTATCATTTTTAGACCTTTATATGTAGGGTTATTTTCATATAATAGCATAATGTGCTCCCACTTTGCGACTTTTACTTCACCATCCAAAGTAAATTTAAGGTTTTTGGTCATTAAATTATTTCTCATACCTTTTAATAGATGCGGTATGTCATAAAGGGGGATTATTTCTTTGCCATCAATTTCAAAAACTGAATTTTTAAACTCTTCGTTTTTTCTTAAATAAGTGCCTCTTGTCTCTTCAATTAAATAATTTATGGCACTCGTGTTAGATGTGCCTTGGTCACACACCGTGGCTAAAACGGTAAATCCAATCAGATGTAGCTGCTTTATAATTTTCTTTATTTGTGCAGCCAAAATTTCTTTGGGTGTACTGCCTGAGCAGAATGAATAGTAAATGGGCTGTTTATAATTTTTCAATATGCCTCTAATCATAAAAACTAACACATGATCTGCAATTTTGCGTGATGATTCACCATCGTGGTTTACAAAACCCGATATTCTGTCTTTCTTGGGATTGAATTCCATGTGCGGTGAGAGTGCCATCTCATCGAAAATCAATGTGCACAATCTATCATCATGATTCATTTTGTCAATTTTTTTTTTTAATTGGTTGAATATATTGTCATTAATGCCTGGTTTGAGTGAAGCCCTAGATACCATTCGGCTTAATGTTATCGGAGATGGCAAAACAAATATCTTACTTAACCATCTGTAGGCTTTTGGTCCCATTTTATATACACTGAGAGCCATAATTTTCTCCTCTTTCGTGAATCTTCGTGCCATTTTTGGTTTTGAGATTTCCCTGAATTGCATAACTGTAAATATTGCAGCTAATGTCTTAAACTTCTTTAAGGCAGTTTGAAACGTAACGTTCGTAGACAGTTTTAATGCTTTTTGCAATCTCATTTTATAAGAGATATTTTTTGTTTTTAATTTTTTTATTTGTTTTGCGAGGTTTTGTTCATTGCTGCTGCCAACCAGTTGTTTGGTAATATCTGAAAACAAAAGCAAGAAAAGTTTGAGTCAGCTAACTAAATATGTCAGAACTAATGAACTAACAATCCAGCAAATAAATTATTATAGTGCCTAACTAGTATTTAATAGTAAACAGATATAAACCATTCCGCATCCGTTAGGGCAAGTGAGTTTGTATGCTATGTTATCATTCATTGGCTCTATCAAATTGATTGTTTTATTTTATTAAAGAGGGGCACTCTTTAATAAAATTAAACAACCTCTTTAATAAAATAAAACAATCAATTTGACAGACTATCAATAAAAAGACATTGCCCATTTCAGGCCCTCCAGTAAACATTAGACTAGAGAAAAAATAATTCATGCATTAATTTTGTCATAAAAAAATATGTATTTACTTTTTTCCAAATGCGCGCCACTACAATTTACAACAATTCGTTAAAAAAAGTAATTCTATTGGAAAAACAGGAAGTTTTTTGATACTGACAGGCATAATATTGCCAGCATCAAAACCATATTACAAGTATATCATTAATAATAATAATAATAATAATAATAATAATAATCAATAGATTTGAATCGATTTATAAACAAACACAATAACCTCAACTGCATACCCACGAGACTTTACTGGTATTATAATCAAAATCCCACTAAAAGAAAACATTAAAAGAATTGAATTGAATATATAAAACTAATGATGAAAATAAAAAAAAGTAAAAAGGCCCGGGAGCATTTTGCTACGTAATACATACATTAAAGTTCTCCATCAACATGACTACATGCACACCATTATATGAAAAGCGGGCGCACACTTATCGCAGTTTTGGCCCTAATATCAATAACAAAGTTAATAACAAATTACACTTACTGCTTTTCCTAATAGAGATAGTTTGTTCAGATTCTTGAGGTGGAAGAATATTAAGATTGCTACTTCTAGAGGTAGATGCCAGAGGTGAAAGGATTTCAGCAGGAATAATGTTGTGCCCTTGGTTTGTTAAGTCCATGAGAGGTGGTCTTCTAATAAAGGGTCCTGTAATTTTATAATCTTAGTTAAAAAAGTTGAACTAAAAGATATTTATTTTTATGTACAGACGCCAGCACATCAAGCCATACCTAACTGTAAAATTTTCCCAATTAAATATGAACCTTATGCTTTTGTAATAAAGTTGAAAATCTATCAAAGAAATTTGACAGATTGTAGTAGCTTGATGTGCTGGCCTCTGTACAAATATTTTACGATTGAAAAACTTTTTACCAGGTAAACCAAGTCGAGGTACAGCATCAGCACTAAGAAACTTGCTCCTAGTATGGTAATGTGATTCAAAATGCAAATGACATACTCGGCGCCGTTTAAAAATTATGTCATTCTCCAAGCTTAGAATATCACCTCCAATGTTGTAAATCCAAGTTCGAAAGCGGTTAGGGTCTTCATTAGGGTTAGGGAATTTGTGCAGGATTTCCTTTTCCGAACCTGAAAGAAAATATTCAGTAGGTGTTAATTTTATTGTGTTATTCCTAGATTTTTTTTTAAATTCTGTAAAGCCAGATTTATGAGGGGTATAGGATAAAAAAAAAACCTAAGATGCGGGTGAAACCGCGATGGACAGATAACCTTAAAGCACGGACTAGCTTCCGATCATGTAGAATTTCGTTCACATGTAGCAGTCCTAAGTGTCTCCTGGTATTGTGAACCGTAGATTTATAATTTGTGAACGGAGCAGAGGTTATGAAATTTAAACTTTTACACAGAAATGAGTATAATAATCATAATCATAATCAGAGTTGGGCGTAATCAACTACTTTTGTAATCGGATTAATAATCTGATTGAAAGTTATCATGATTACTTTTAATCTTGATTACTTTCAATCATGACTACATTTGTAATCATTAGTTTTGATTACAATAGTCAGTAATCTTAATTACATGGGTAGATTTGATTAATTTTTTAAGCATATTTTTAATAAATGCGGTTCTATAATTCAATCAGTATGTATCTTGTATGTCTGCGTTTTTCTAAAAACTTGTGATCCAATGTGGATGTCATGGACGTTTTGTACTCTTTCGTTATTTAAATCCTTAAGTAAATTCGAAAAAGAATTTCTGCGTGCTCAATTGCATTTTTCTTAAGTATAATAATTATTAAAAATTGTAATTCATGAGACTGATCAAAAAATAAAGATGATTTACAATGTTAATGATTTTACTTTTCGAATTCCTAAATTTAGTTAGTATGCATCAATCCAAAAAGTAATCAAAATAACGATTACAAACTAATAATCATTAATCACCGATATGATGATTACTTTCTTGATTAATTTCCGTAATCTGTAATCTTGATTAATGATTACAAAATGTAATTGTAATCCTTAATCATTAATCTGATTACATTTTGCCCAACTCTGATCATAATCATTTATTCATTTGCAAATATGGGTACAAAAGAAAGGTCTTAAACAAACAACGGAGTCCATTAGCCATATTCTACCATAAGGCATGCAAATTTACAAATACACAGGTAGGTATCTACGAAACTAGAATTTAACAATAAAATACATTATTTAAAAATTATAATGGAGTAACATTAAATAAGTTTATCCTGTAAATATTCAGTGACTGAGTAATATGCTTTTTTTAATAACAATGTTTTTATATTGTTTTTAAATATATATACATCACTTATCTCCAGAAGTGAATTTGGTAAATGGTTATATATGCGTGGAGCCATACATAATATACTTTTATTTAATAACACTGTTTTATAGTTTGATAAACATTTATATTGAATTTGTGTCTTTTGCTTCTTAACTTGTTAAAGTAGTTTGTATTTTTTCTAACGAACATTATAATCTCTAATATATATATACATGGTAATGTAAGAATATTTAATTCTAAAAATGATGGTCTGCAGCTGTCAGTTACTTTTATACTAGTTATGGCTCGTATACATTTCTTCTGGGCTTTAAATACCGCTTCTTTATTTGTAGAAGTAGGTACCCCAAAAAATAACACAATACTTTAGTATAGGTGCAACATAGCCTTTGTAGGCTGTAAGGACTGTAGAAGTGCTGCCCGTTTGTTTAAGTTTGAATAATGCATAAGAAAAGGTATTCAATTTAGTGCATAATGTATGGATATGTTCTTTAAAATTTAAATTGTAATCTATCTTTACACCCAGAAATTTCGTAACATCAACTTCTTGGATCTTATTATTTCGGTAATTAATGTTCATATTTGCTATTTTACTTACTCTACTTCTGAATGTCATACAATTGGTTTTGTCGAGATTAATGTGTACCTAGATTATTTGATGTTAACCAGTTTATAATGCTATCTAGAGTCATATTTATCTCGGATTCCATATGTGATTTATTAGCCCCTGTGAACAGTACTGTACTATCATCAGCAAATAGAACTGTGTTGTATTTTAGTAGAGGATGATACTTCACTCTGGACCTAAAAAAGACTAGTATATTACAAAACTGACAACATTTCTTACCGCAGTTCGGTACGCAACATTTCTTTTCTGATGTCATTGTAGAAAATCGAAATCCATAAACTAATGCCGGGGTCCAAAGAAACAAGGTACGATCGTCGAAGTCCAGGATAGAGCACAGGTAAACAGAATAAAACACAGTCACGAAAGTCCATAAAACAAAGCCAGGTCGTAAAGTAGAAAATCCGAAACGCATATCAAAAGTTGGAAAAAACACTAGTAACAACAATATTGACAAATTGCCAATGGCGGTAAAAAGTTGGTTCAGTTGGTTGCCGTATAAGCCGCCAGTAACGTTCCATTTTGTTAGGTTCATAGATTAGTGTTAATATTTTATTTATATTTAAATTTACAAAACAACAGAGTAGGTATACTGATATTAGTGAAATTTAGGTTGATACAAATAAAATAAAATAATCAAACAGAAACAATGCCAATAAACCAAGAAGTGAACAGATTGGAATTGTTTCAAAAGTGCATGAAATGAAACGGATTCGCGACTAATTTCTTACAGTGTTGCCATAAAGTATTATTAATACTGTTTTTCCATATTTTATTTTATATTCTTTTTTTATAATTTAAAAGATAAGCTTCAATGCATACACATAATTAATAAAAACATTGTTTTAAGAGTTTTTGTAAAATTCAATAGGAGTAAGTTGGCTACACATACGCCATCTGTTGAGGAAAGGCGAAAGTATTGCCCGAGTCTTTTCGTCCATACAAGTTACGAATGTACTAAGTGAAAAGACCCTGGTTGAGGCCTCGTCCGTATCCAGCGGCACGGTGTTCACGTTCACCCCTTTCTCCCCGATCACCCCGTTCCAACTCTTTACCACGAGTCAAATCAATGTCACCTCCAAAATTTTCCAACGGCATTGCGCCCAATAGTGCAAAATTGAATAATTGTTAACAAAAGGGTTTCGAATATTGATTTCAGGGTAAAAAGACTACCTACCTAATTATGTGAAGACGGCCATGAGTTGATGGTGATATTTTTTGCGCATAACCTCTACTCTACCCTGATAGACTTTTGCCATGAATTCCTTGGTACTCGTTAAATTACATACTACTCCAATTAAGATAAGTAGGCACCTGTCAAAAGTAAATAAGGTTTAAACTATGGATAAAATGGATAATGCCTATGGATTTAATTAACCTTATTTAATTAATATATTTATTTATGTAGGTAAGCTTTCCGAATAATAAATAAAGTTTTACCTTAATTACATTTGACAGGTGCCTAGCCTATCTTGGTGAGTTAGTAGATCTGGAGTCAGACCAATATGTTTTAATATCATTGAAATTTTTGAGAGATATTTCCAGTCTCTGTTTATTTTACTTTTAATTATATGATTAATCAGGATTAGGAATCGCAGGCGCATTCCACTTTTATGACGATTGAAAAGAAGACTACTAAGAGACTTCAAATATTATTATTTGGTTTCGATTAACATTTGAAAACTCGTAGCCTGATCTGATATAAATGTAGGTACTTACTTAGATTATTATTCTGTGAATGAAAAGTATTATTATTTTATTTTACAGATGAAAATATTAGGTACCTACATGCATAGGCGTATATAGAGGGGGGGCCGGGTGGGCCGTGCCCACTCCAGTATGGTCTTGTGCCCACCCCAGGATGTTGGGTTAACGATTCGAAATTCTAGGATGGACACCTATGAAACTTCACACAAAAATCATTTACGACCGAGAAATCTACACACTTACATAATATTCGACAATAATTATTACATATCTGTTTACATTTATTACACAATTACTTTATTTACCTGGCAAGAAATTTATTGTTAGGTATAAATTTAACCCCTTATTCATAAACAAACTTGCCTCGTACCCTGCGGGTAGTAAAGCTTTTTGATACCTAGCTAAATCGGTCGAGTCAAACTTCTGTCTTCCCTCACTGCCTCCATTGCTGACCTGATGGTTCTCTGGCTCACACTGCAGGAGAGAAAGCAAACCTATTTGCTTCTTTATTTGCAAAATTTTCGCATCTTGATGCAGGAGACGCAACTTCCACGACTTTAGCTGGCTGCATGACCTCAATGTCTGATACTCGCTTTCGCCAAAAAGAGGTTCAAAAAACGTAACGCAAATCTTGATGTGTACAAGGCCAGTGGACCAGATGGTATTCGAGCTATAGTTCTGAGCACCTGTGCACCTGAATTGTCTCCTGTACTGACACGCCTCTTTTGGCTCTCTCGAGACTGGATTGGTGCCGAAGTCATGGAAGCTCGCCAACATGTAGCCCGTGCCCAAAAAAGGTAGTCATGCCGATCCTACCATCTATAGGCCCATCTCGGTCACGTACATTATCTGCAAGACAATGAAACGTGTCCTCAATAACAGGCTCCCAGCGTACCTTGAAGCTAATGATCTCTTCCGTTATCGTCAATACGGCTTTCGCTGAAATCGGTACACTGGGGATCTTCTCGCGTACGCCACTCCCACCTGGAGTGACGCCATGGATAAATATGGGGAAGCACTTGCCGTTTCTCGGAACATATTTGGCATGATGGCCTAATTAGCAAGCTGCCATCAAATGGCTTGCCGTCTGGTTTCTATACATGGATATCGGATTTCCTGAGAGATCGTTCAATTTGAGTAGTCATCGATGGCTGCTCGTCTGATCGAATGGATATAAATGCTGGTGTCCCTCAGGGCTCTGTACTCTCTTTAACCCTTTTTTTGCTGCATATCAATGATATGCAGAAACCCGGTACCTTTGGGTACACAGATGACAGCACGGTTGTAAAGAGTTACATATCCAGCGCACGTGCCAATGCGGCTGAAATCCAGTATTTCTATGGTCGAACGCTTGTACTTGCCTCTCAAGGCAGTCTCCCATTGGGGTGATGCTAATCTGGTCAAGTTTAATGAAGCTAAGACCCAGGCATGTCTATTCTCTGCCAAGGAGAGGCCTTTCCATCTGGCCCCTTCTTTCCGACATGTATCCGTACCAATCATTGACCATCTTGAGCTTCTAGGCGTTACTCTGACACCAAATCTTAACTTTGGGTCATTCATTCAGGGCCGTCTTTAACCTGTTGGGGGCCCTGGGCACAATAGGATAATGGGGCCCCTATGACCTAAACAGAGCACTAAGTTGTTAGTTCAAACAAAGAAAGTAGATAAGCAAAGTTCTAGGTTTATTTATCTTCAGTGACAATAAATAAATAAGAGGTACCTACTAGATTTGAGATGGGCAAAATCTTTAACCACTTCTTCACCTACATGGACATTAATCTCTTGATGCATTAACATAACCTTTTTAATATGGAGAAGGAACGCTGGCCACTGCTGTTACAATCTTTATGCTTAAGAAGATTTTCAATACGATTTCTGTTTTTTTTTTTCGATTTCTCATTTGGAAATGTGTCTTCAATTTTGTTTTTTTTTTTATACGATATGTTCACAAAATTCTTTCTTCCTTCATTTTCACTATGAACAATTTTCAAGTATTCTGTACCTATAATGTACGTACTATATGTTACTATATGTTACGGCTAATAGCCGAAGTGCGGCTATACCTAGTTTAGGCTGGCTACAACTTGGTGCAGCCGGCCACTTGCGGTTAAAGTTACATGTACATCCTACGTATCCTCGGTTAGAACCAAGTTTAGCCTTCATCTTAGCGGCTAGAACTAGGTGCAGCCACACTCCGGTGGTTAAATTGTCTGTTTTTGTGCTATTGAACCGGAAGAAGATAGAAAGAGGAGCCGCGCGCAGCGTGGTTCCGTTGACTTGACGTCGACCGTCTTCTTCTGCTCAATGGTTTGGTAAAAAATAATCAAGTCGGGGTACCCCAAGTCCCGAGCTCGCAGGCTACACCTAAGTTTAGGACACGCCGTAATTTCGGCGGTAAGACCCGTCATGGAGGATCGGTTAGGGCGCCGGCACGGCGCCCTAACCGCTTACTGCATCAGCTCGGACTGACCATCTGGTCAATAAAAAGACTTTTGAAAACTATTTTTCAACCTAAATGTTCTGTCAATGTATTCCATCGGTGGGGAGAGCCCGAAAAATAGTAGGTACTGTATTTACTGAACCACTTCAAAAAACTTGGTTGCCTCTGAGGCATATATATAGGTTGTAGACACTGCTCTACAACCAATAAGAAGTATAGGTACTGATACTTCTCCGTCATATTTGGCCTTACGGCCTTTGACCTTTTGGCTTTGACCTCTGCAATATTTTATGAGAAAATCATGATTTTCTAAAAATAAACATGGTTTCCGCTAAGTACTTTGATTTATGCTCCTTAATATGTATAAATTTCTGAAACCTTTCAACGAGAACATGGTCTTTTACGTATTTTAAAAGTTCTGGTCAACATGGGACAGATTGGGCGTACTGTCAAGCTCATTGAAAAATATTTTACTTCTGCTAATTTAAGTTTATTTATATTTATTTTAGGACCTGTTATTCCATTTCGTCAATATAGGTACTCAATACAGTTTTTTTTTAAACTGTTGATAGGCATACGTTTGCAGCTAAATAAGAAAATAAGGAATGTTACCTTTTCCAGGATTCCCAAATATTTTATTAAATTCACTCAGTAACTCCACACCTCCACACACAAATAATTTTCACTGTTGGAAGTTCCGAGGATTTAATTGTCACCGCGAAACTGAAGCCCTCTCGATGCCAAAAATTTACTACTAATTTACAACAGCTACATTCCGTTTACATTTCTCCAGGACTCTTCTTTTCGATGTTGACAAGTCTATATGTAATCAATCAACCGCTTTACTTCGTGCCAGACAAGTCACCATAGTTTTACTGGGCTTTTTTGATGTGTTAAAATAATGTGCTTCCAATCATTAAATCTACATAAAGTGCATAGATTTACATTAGAAAGTATTTTCATGAAAACCAACTAGAGTTTTTTTTTATAATATGAAAAATTTGTTCACTGATTATTTAGTCTTCAAAATAGTGTAGTTAGTGTCCCATTAAATTGTATTTTTAATTATATGTTTGAATTAGGTATCGGTTATAGTTTTGTGATCTGGCAGGAATTGGGGGCCCCTATCGATCGCGGGGCCCTGGGCACGTGCCCAGTGTGCCCAGTGGGAAAGAGGGGCCTGCATTCATTGAATCCAAGGCCCAATTAGCTGCAAAATAGCTGGGAATCCTCGCAAAGGTGCGAAAGTGCTTTACGTCGGAACAGGTGCTCAACTTATACCAAGCACAAGTTCGATCGTGCATAGAGTACTGTTCGCACCTTTGTGATGGATCAGTTAAATACCAACTGGAAGCGTTGCAAGTTATTGATAGACGTGCGAAGAAGCTCATTGACAATGACTCTCAGGATAGGGCTAGGCTCCAGAGCCTTGAACATCACCGCACTGTTGCTAGCCTATCGCCGCGGTCTTTTGTCGGGTACATTTTGGAGAGTGAGCTTTGGAATTGCACAATTTAATTCCCCCATCCCTATTCTATCATCGGACGAGCGACGAGGACGGCGAAGTGTAACCGCTATATGGTTGAAGTACGACGGTCTCGAACCAAGCGCTTTGATACCAAAATTGTGCTGCCCGCCTCTTTGTTCTCTGATAAGTATAATCTCGGTACCTATAAGGCACAAGTGAACCGGTTTATCCTAGGCAAGCGTGTTCCACCTTAGACCACATTATCATTTTAGATTATGTGAGTTGCGGTCGTCAGTTCACAGTTCATTGTTCAAACATGTGCAACAAACATAACGTTACGTAACGTACCTACCTGATTCAAAATAATTACAACACTTATTATGAACTTTGTCACTACAAAAAAGTTTATAATAAATGTAAAGTTATTTATGAATTATGATACTAATCGAATCGCACCTACTCGCTGACAAAACATTGGGTGTCGGTCGACTCTGCTTCATCGCATCGGTCATGGCATCTCACTCTCAGGGGCCAGGCCCCCCCTGAAAAATAACTCTAGATACGCCAATGCCTACATGAAAATTGCCTTTAAATCTAATAGTAAGTAGTAATTTTTATTAATAGGACTGGTAAATTATTCATACCTACTTCTTTGAATATTTACATAAGTACATATTATTTATTTTATTTTAGGCTATTACAATACAACGCTAAGTTTTTGTAACTTGCAGACATACTTGATGACAGCGCAAATTTTTAAATTTTGACGAGACCGTAAGTAGGTACCTCTACCTAAGTAGAGAATATACTTAATAATAAAACTAAATTATTATCAGAGTTATTATGTGATTCACTTTTGTAACCCGCGAAAAATGACACATTTGAATTTCGCGGGCTACCATTAGCATTTCATGTACACACGGCTACACATCAAGCTATACGTTTCCAGTTATTGTTGATCTCGCATTGTATAGGATTTCCGTAGAATACGAGGTCAGCTTATACTGGAAATGAATAGCTTGATGTGTAGCCGTGTGACTGTACAGTCCGTGAAAGTCAGTCCGTGTCAAGTCTCATCTTTCGTGGCACGGACTGTACAATACATTTTGTATAAATAGAAGTTAAAAATGTTTTTTGGGTTAAATAAAGTGTATTCAACCATAACTATATTGTTATTTTTATCTAGAATATGTATAAAAATCTTGACTCGTGTCATCGAACTCCAACAACATTGGAACAAGCCACCTTCCAATAAACAGTATCACTACCTAAGATTGGATAAGATACATTGGTATCTTGACGTGACCTCACTGAGATTCAGTGCTAAAATCACTGTCACTGTAGCCGAAATCTGCATGGGATGTTATAAATTTATCGAACTCTAAGATCGAACTCTTCCGAAATGGCTTGACCGTTTTTTTTTTTTTTTTTGTGTTTATTTGATAGGTCAGTATTATTTATTGCCGTGAAATCCTCCAACTTTGGCCACATTGTGTAGAAAAGGAGAATGGCGAGACCAAGAAGCTTATAGATAAAAGTGGAGGCAACACTCTAAATACCTAAGTGAAGCCAACTGTGGGCAGACGCTCTCTTTCTAAATGCATACATAAGATAAAGAAAACACATATCACTGTCTCGTTCTTATGTATGCATTCAGAAAGAGAGCATCAGCCCACAGTTGGTTTCAAGCTTTTGTTCTAAGTGTTGGCTCCATTTATACCTATATCTTCATGGGCGAGACTACATGTATTGTGGGACCCAGTGTTAGGAGTAGCATACATTATAGAAACTTATGAATTGTTAAAGAACGACATAAGACTAACCAAAAAGCAAATGGGAAGTAAGTTATAGAAGATGGGAGAAAAAAGATATGAACGGTAGAAGATTATAACCTAAAATATTCTTAAAGTACTTTGGGCATGTACATATTGGCCTATTATTCAGTAGTAGAATGGCTTATTCATACATATTTACTTAAATTCACACCTATATCCCGTGAGGGTAGGTAGAAACTACAGAACGCCATCTGCTACGATTCGTAATAGGTAGGTATCTACTTCTTTTACTTCATCCACGAACATACGTCCGCGCGTTGCGCCTGACTTTTTTAAGGACATCACTAATATTTTCAGTGGATTTTTCTAGGGTGTCCTCCCATTACTTGTCCAGAAACTAGATTGTGGTCAGGTTAAACCTAGCTAACATATAGTTTAGCATTATCCTATTGCTCTTTCCAATCCATCGGCACAGTATGTCCTCTTCCATATCTACATCTCTACAAGCCATCATCTTGGCATTCACCCCATTACTACCTACCATACCTATCGTCTTTCACACAATCTATGCTGCTCAGGGGTTTGGCTAGGTTTACAGACATCAACCCTCGTTACGAAAAGGTTCATAAAATAGTAATAACTTTTTAAAGTGGTAAAGGTACACAATATGAATAGATAAGGAGTCCAGTTGTTAGATCTCCTAGAATATAATATAAATAAGCATATTTGCTCTGCTTGAAACTAGAGGTTTGTTAAATAAATAAAAATATATTTTAAAGAAATCACTTTTATTTACTTTATAATGACTTATAAAATATTGAAGACATACAATTGTTGTGAATCTTGGATATTTTTTTTTAGTATGTAAGTATTGATTTATCTAATTAAAAGATTATCTAAGAAGGCAGCTGGTGCAGCGACATACCTCTGGTGTCTGGCATAGCCCATCTACCACAATATGCTCATAACATGAGAGCAACAGCCCACTGTCCATGTTCCCACGGGGCAATAACAATAGTATCCTAATATGGCATTTCGCCCCTCCAGCCTCCTATCTAGTGCGATGTATGTATAATAGGACTTGCTACCTATATGCCTAGATTTAATTCGGGCACTTAGAATATATGGGTGGTTGCCAAATAAATAGTTACCTAGGTGGAAATTGCAAATTCTAGCATTGCTAGGAATATAGAAATTAAAATCCTTTATAATTCGTTTTCTGAGCCCATCAGGTATATGTCGCTTTTCAGCATCATTGCACTCCAAAAACAAGCAGCGCCGTACTGTATCAGCCGCTCTTCTCAACGTGGGCAATATAATATGTTTAGCAGAAGTTTCCTGTAATGGACGTCTTGAGGTGGATGGACTAGCCTCTTCACCCTCTGCTGTGTCAGATATTCTTCTTGTGGGCAATATTTGTTCAGTAGATGTTTCCACGAATGGATTTCCAAATGTTGATGGACCAACCTCTTCAACTTCCACCGTTTGCTCTGTCTGTTGAGAAGATGTTGGTTGACTGATTGCAGAAGGTGAAACCACAGCAGAACTTCTATAAGAACTGTCCACCACTCTCTGTGCCCGTAAATAGCATGGCACACATATGTCCTCATTTAAGGTTAACTGAAACAATAAAAGTAAAATGTTGCCAAAAATTATAATATATTAGGATTTCATATCATTATTTGTAATATTAAATGTTTATAGGGTTACTGGTAAGGTTGGCATCCAAAAAGCCCACTTGTGATGAGACCTTGACAGTAACCTTACCTTAGGCTTACCAGTAACTCTATATAAATTGTTTTCATTACCAACCTGGCGGGGCCTTATCCATTCCGATACAATGTCTCTTATTCGGGTTTCCCTTTCAGACATCTCTGGTCGGACAACTAGCCTGCTCCTGATTCTCAAAATCTATCTGCCACATCCAGCACATACATCACGAAGGCCAGGTTTTGGTTGGGTCTCATGTTCAGGACCATCATTTGGGTTACTATTTATCAACTCCCAACATGAGTGACAAA
Source organism: Charanyca ferruginea (assembly GCA_947361185.1). NCBI lineage: Eukaryota > Metazoa > Arthropoda > Insecta > Lepidoptera > Noctuidae > Charanyca > Charanyca ferruginea. Next base: position 42,823,822 of record OX376056.1, read on the forward strand.
TATAGTTGTCTTCAGATACCTAAAAATATTATTACTATGGTTAAGGATACACAAAAAATGTTTACAAGCTAAGTTATAATCATGTTTTGCTTCTGGGTTAAGAAAGTGACTACCACATTCAATGCTGCCAAAGCATGTGTGGTACAGGTACCCATACTGAGTAGATTAAAGAACAGACTATCCAAAAACACTATCCATCAGGTTATTACGCTAGCAGGTGTGGTTATACAAAAATAGTAATATTCTTCTAATCAAGTATCTTGACTTGGCCTGCGAAGTTGTACTTCATCAGTGGTACACCTAGTCATACAACATTGTTAGGAGATTCTGCTCTCTGGAGCCCTTACCATTGGTAGCTTGGGTCCTGATACCGGTGCAGTATTTTATTTTAAAATGTTATTAATATTGTGCACCACAAGCAGTACCTAAGACGACCCACTGACCATAATCTGCAGTATTATAAAATACTTCAGGTTGTTATTACATTCAGAAGATTAAGAGATACTACTGTGTTGCCCAATACTGCAAGACGAGCAGGAAGAGCATAATTATGATAAGAGTATTATATACGAAACTACATATTTGTATACGAAATCTCTACTTTTGCTTGCTCCATTTATTTGATATTTGTATGATTTGTGTTCATGAAATTAAACAAATTAGTACATGAATATACTTACATCACGCGGGTACACCCATTTCTGTACTCTTTCAACTATTTGATCACGTTCATCAGACAAACGATGTCTCGGTAAGCGAGCAATTCTCAATTATTAACACAACGCATTTTAACCGTTGAGAAATTCCAAATCACTTGCAAGTCGGTCGTCAGTCTAAAGGTAAAGCCAAATTGTCAAGAATCCACAAAATCGCAAAAATAGTATTAGAATCGTGGGATTCTAATACTGTTAGCTGTTAAACACAACAATGGAATGAATTGACAATGACATCAAATGACATGACAATTCGACACTGACGTTCCATTTTTACGTTCCATGTTTTCATTACTGTTAAAATAATTTATATTATTTTTACGGACTGTTTATAACAGTATTTATGTTTCGTTTTATTCGTTATTGGTTTTTTAAACAAGATGTAAGTAAAATAAAAAGGAAATCTGCCAAGCGAAAACGTACTTAAGTATTTTAAGAGGGTAAATCAGTAGTGTAGATTGGAATGTATCAATGTAATTCGTAAAAAACATTGCGTTCGGAAACTGCACGATACTTATTTTTTAATAAACTAAAATCATTAATAACTTTTAATTCCCATTCTCTAGTAACTCAATATTTTTTATATAGAACTCTTATAAACTTGTTAATATAATTAGTATAAACTAGTCCGAGCACGGTGCTCCGTTAATTTTTAAATTACGTGGGTCCAGCCTCGCCATCCTCCTTTGTTACTACAACAAAAAATTATAAGAAAACGTGTTGATTTTATGACGTGAACGCAAAGTAAACACGAATTCCTATAAGTTAAGCTAATAAAATCATAAAGAAATAACTGATTATGAATCTTAATAGTCACTTGAAAAACCGGCCAAAGTTAGCTCTACTGCCTGTCAACATTATCCACAGCTTTTAGCGTCTGAACCATCAGCCCTATTTACATATCGCTATTTTCATTACTATTTACATAGAGCTATGGTAAAAATCTGGCCAAAGACTGCAACGAAATAAAGTAAATTACCAAAAGTGGCCATTTACGCTGTTAATTTATGGATTTATAACACGGAATAATAAAAACAAGGGGAAGTGCCACGCAGCCATCGAACGTGTGGCACAGTTATGTGGAAATGATCAACATTGGTCCAGTCGAGATCAACTACTTGCAGCGATGTGACATATCGCACAATGTCGCACGTAAGGAAAAAAAATACAACCATGCCTTATTGTGCAATTTTTACATGCAAAAATGATAGCAGGGCAAAGAATGTTTCTTGCAGAGGTATATCGTATCACCAAAAAGTATAGAACTTTCATATATTTCAATATAATCGATTTTTATTGACAATACCATATTTTTACTTTGATGCGAACTAAAAACTACCTTATGTCCATTCATTAAAGTCTAAATTAGCTTGCTCGCTGTCTTGACTGTAATCGTTTTACGTGGCATAAATTCTAGAAACTTCGACGCTACTCGTTTAGGGATGCGACACATTAATGCAAATAGTTCGTGTCGATAAAACAATAACATGTAGGTATGTTTAGTACCAAACTTTTTTCTTTAATAAATAAAAGTACGTGTTTGAAAGAATGAGTTTTAAAAACCTTATACCTATATTCTGGCAAATAGTCATTCATTCGCGGTTAGACGTAGGCCTATAAATATTCTATTATATACTTACATGTATAGTTTATCTTCACAAAAATTCAGATGTCAATTATGTTTTTAAAAGACTGTCACGTATTTAAAAAAGATATTGTCATGTCTAAAATAATGCGTCATTTCATTGGGACGTCAATCAATTTTCTACATACAATCATATTACGGACTCATATTATCACAGAAAAATATGTCAATATACGCATACATAATTAATTAATCGTCATTTTTGATCCATTACGTACATTAAAAAGATCAATTTAAACACTGTAGGTAATTACATTTCTTACATTGTACAAATTATCGACAACTTGACCAATGAGAGATTTCTATTCAATGAGAGATCTCATTGAATAGAAAAATAAATAACAGTTGCATGCGAAAATGACATCTATTTATAGTAGCAATAGATGTCATGTTAAGTAATTTGGTAACAGCGCTCTCTAGCGTCGAATAGCTGAACTCGTTGGACATTGCTCGAATTGGATTGTTAGATGGAAAAAATCTCTTTAGTGATTTTGAAATGTAAAATAATAGCTACGTTCGTCAGTTGTGATATGGTTTAATTTCAAACAACAATAAATAAGCTTTTCGCCAAAGTTGCGTTTCTAATTTGTAGCCAATTATATCATCGTTTTCTGTGTATTGCAAGTACATTTTAATTTGCAAATGTGTGAGTTTGGCGACACTGGATCCAGTATTAAGTGAGACTAAGGGCACTTCCTCTTGTTTTTATTATTCCGTGATTTATAATATATAAACTTTATACCGTCTTAACTACTTAGTTCTAAATTTTGGCATAAAGACCCAGGTCCAGCTGCTAGTTCAAGAATTTCTTAGCTATAGTTTTTATATTCATGGGCCCCAAGACGCCGTCTTTGTCTCCTTTCTGCCTAGAATTTGCATTTTCTTTGTTTCTGAAATAAATAAAATAACTCATTGCTACATATAGCTAGGTACTTACCTACATAGATGATAAATTTGAATTGAAATACCTATATTAGAAAATTTGTATTATTTTCTCAAATACAATTTTACAAAAAATGCAATCCATCATACTAACGAACCACATAATTGTACTTACATTAAAATTACAATGTCAAATAATTTTAGATAGGTAAAATACCAAACTTTTAAGAGCGAAAATCTCAATAGTGTAAAAATTTACACTATTGAGATTTTCGCTCTTAAAAGTTTGGTCGCTGTCAATTATGCATTATGGCTGCCTAATGTTTACACCCTAGACAGATCATCCCTAGGTACAGAGAACTCGTTTGTAACATTGTTCGCTTACATTTCTCAAACACAAACACCAATCGTTAGATAAAATGCATATCAAAACGTTCTCCTGACATCATTCGTTATCATATTGACAAACTACTTACCCAGGCTTCATTTTAGGAGGATGTCAATCAAGACTTCAAAAGTAGAAATTGGTCCACACTTCAATGGTGTCTCTTTGACCACGGCCAGGGGGGGGACAGAGCCTAATAAATGACATTTCTAAAAGATGGTAGCTCCATCTGTTACTTGGGTTTGTAACGAAAACTATCATTAGTACTCATATTTTTTTACAGATGGCGCTGCATTCTAAAATAAATAAAAATATCATACATATAAATATTCTAATTTGTAACATTGTGATACAATATGTCAAAACATTTTAGTTAGTTGTCACACCACTTCCTACTTCTCAAAATGGCGGCTACTTCTTGCGGGTGCGCACGTTTGTTGTAGTTCTCACTTCTCTGTTCCATTTTGTGTATTTTCGCTGTGAAAACCTCCCTCCCTCCAGTAAGTTGTCGAGTCGAGCCCTCTGTTCCTCCAACTTACTGTCGAGGTCGAGAATTCACTTCGGAAAAGCTACGTGATAGACTGTGATAGAGACACTTGTACTGTATTGTTACTGTTAGATTGTTATTAGCACATAATAATATCTTCTGTACAATGCCTAAACGTTGTGTTTGTGGTTGTCCGGCCAGTGGTAAGATTGTCGTTTAATTTTTCTAATTTATTGACTAACTTAGTGTGAAAATAATCAGAGGCAAATCAACCGCGACCCCAACTTGCAATAACATACCTATCATAACATTTAGGTTTTTCATCTGTAGAAACCATATTCACACCTTTTTTGTACCTAGACTCAATTCAACTGTTTAACAACGACTTCCTCAGGTCTTAGTTGAAGCATTTTCAATGTTCCAAGTTGACATCTCATCTTTAGTGTTGACACACACCGCATAATAATTCTAATAAATAATGTCCACATAAAAATATCATTAACATCTATTTGATTACTTTCAGAGGTCATACTGCATCGGTTCCCAAATGCTGTTAAATTTCCCGAGCGATTTAAGACTTGGGTCAGTCTTGTTGGTGGGAAACTTGAAACATCATCTGATTTTGAATATTACAAAGAAAGGAGAATTTGTGATATACACTTTAGCGACAGTCACAGAAACCGAAACAAACGCTTGAGTGCATTAGCAGTTCCAATGCTTCATTTGCCTGGTAAGTCCTTTGATTTAATTCCGCTATATTAATCTGTAAAACACACTGTGGTAACCGGCTGCCGCACAATCATTGTCTTTCTACTGTCTCTAATTATGGTATTCGAAAGGTTAACTCTTCTTTATGGCCCTCCTTTAATATCTATTTAATTAGATTTTTAGTATTTGTTGTTATAGCGGCAACAGAAACACATCAACTGTCAAATTTTCAACTTTGTTGCTATCACGGTTCTCGAGATACAGCCTGGTTACAGACAGACAGACTGACGAACAGCAAGGTCTTAGTAATAGGGTCCCGTTTTTACCCTTTGGGTACGGAACCCTAAAAATGACACACAATTTTTTTTGTTTAAATTGTTAAAATGATTGTATAATGTCATAAAAAATATTTATAATATATTATATATATTTACAGGGCAATTGCAAACTCCGGACACCTTGGAACCAGCTTCAACCTCTAACCAACCTACAACATCGCAGCCAGATATTACAGGTGAAATTTTTAATCAAGTTATTTTGGTGCATATACATGGTTGGTCTTGTAGTTGAGCGATTGTTTGCTGTGCTGCGTGTCGTGGGTTTGATTCCCGCCAGGGCCAAATATTATTTTGTGGGGACATAATGGGCGAATATAATGTTACATACCCTCTCATAGGGAGGAGGTTGATTCTGAGCTTTAGGAATGTTCTATGCCAATTATGTTATGTTCAATATTATAGTGTAGGTAACAGAGTACCTATTTAATTGTTGAACATATCAAATATAATATGTATGTTAAAATGATTGTAAAAATATCATCAAATATTTATTATTTATAATATATAAATTACAGGGCAATTGCAAACTCCAGAAATCTTGGAACCAGCTTCAACCTGTAACCAACCATTACAACCTACAATGTTGCAGCCAGATATTACAGGTGAAATTTTTAATCAAGTTATTTTGCTTACTTTGCTTTGTATGTGTTTGTCAACTCTTCATAAATGGCATGACTGGTTTGATCCTAGATAGTTTTAAAATACAATTGAACCCGGTAGGTCGTGCTCGCATAAGGCTTCTCAATTTTTTTTCTTGATGAAAAGCCAAACCTAGCTTTGTATTACATTAATGTTTTGATCATTTTAAAAGTGAGAGAAAAAAAATTTTAAACCAATGCATGGATATTAAGGATCAATGGTTATATGATGTTTATGAGTTAATGGTGACTAAAAAGATACACAGTTGGTTGAGCAATTGGCAGCTGTGTTGCGTGTCGCGGGTTTGATTCCCGCAAGGAACAAATATTTGTAAGGACTACAGATGGTTTACATAACTCCTGTACATTGGGTGTATTCACCAAGAATACACCCAAGGTGCAGGAGTAATTCCTAATGTGAGGTAATATTTTTATTTAAATTAATGATGTAAAATATAATTCTAACTTTATACATTTTCAGGGCAAATTGCGGTATCGACATCAATAGAATACCTGCAAATTGCTGCAAATTCCACGTCTCAACCTGCAACAGCAGGTAAAATTTAGTCTCATATTTTTATATTTCTGCGTTTCCCAGGGTCCTGAACCTTTAGAAGGCATATTATGAGGGGCCCGAAACTATCTTGCAAAGGCTCTTTTGCAAACCGACGAATATCCTTATATATACGTAATGCAAGAGTACTCATGCGCAACCACCGGTGGGTGGATAACTATTATGACTCATGGAAAAGGTAGAAAACGAGCCTACAGTTTTGGATGGCTTAAGTGGACTGGTTGCCAAAAACCATGTAGACAATGGGTCCTGCCTGTTATTATTATTATCAATAAAAAAAAGCAGGCTATTATTGTGATAATGTATGATTATCTCTTGATTGTTATCATTTAACTATTCTTTAATGTGTCGTTATGCCCTAGAAGAAAGCTACCTTAAATGTTATGACAGATTAGAAGAAGAAACAGAAACATTCCTTTATATTTTTAAAAAGAAACAAAACTGCATTCAAAGATTTTCGAAAATTCGCTTGCCACACTTTGGAATCAGCAGTCTTTTTTTTAATGGACAGGCCTGTTGGTCTAGCTAGTGGTTAGTGACCCTGACTGCAAAGCCGGAGGTCGTGGGTTCGATTCCCACCCAGGACAAACTTTGTGTGATGAGCATATTAATTGTTTGTTCTGTGTCTGGGTGTAATTTATCTATAATATGTATGTGTTTATAAATTATATAAGTATGTATATCAGTTGTCTGGTTACCATAACACAAGCTCTGCTTAGCTTGGGATCAGATGGCCGTGTGTGAGTTGTCCCAAGATATTTATTTTTATTTATTTAATAATCATGTTTTTTTTTAAATTACAGATTTATCTAAACACCCTTCATCAAACCGTGTGATAGTGGAGCATAATTATAGTGCAGTTACCAGGTCTAGAAGACCACCTGGAGAAGGTAATTATTTTATAATTAAAAGTTGCTGCTGTGGTCTATGATCATTTGTCTGTTGTACTTCATTTAAAGCTATCTACTAATCCTCGTTGTAAAATAAACCTGTTGAAGGTTATATTTGGCTTGATAAATTACAACCCATGCCCAAAGTCAGTCTGTATTTAGTTCCATCTCAGTTTGTATTAAAAGGCTAATAAGCTGCGTGTCATGGTTTCAATTCCAGAGTTTTAATGCTTGTGAACACGATGTAGGAGAAACTCCTAGTGTGAAGAATAATTTTTTAAAACAAAGATTGCAGAAAAAGTGGGGAGAGTAGCTCATTTATTAGTTATTTTTATTAACTGTGCTAAGTGCTGACCTCCCACCCTACATACCTTGAAGTTTTCGTTTGTGAATCAGCATACCATGGCCGATTTTTTTAAATTCATTTGATTAATCCATATTCGCGTTTGCCACTTTATGATGAACCACTCGAATCTATGTTATACTAGCTGTGCCCGCGGTTTTACCAGCGTAGTTTCCGTTCCCGTAGGATTTTTGGGATAAAAACTATCCTTAACCCTATCTTATGTCCTTTCTCAGGCTATGAACTATCTCTGTACCAAATTTCATTTTAATCGGTTCAGTAGTTTTAGCGCAAAAGCGAGACAAACAGAGTTACTTTCTAATTTATAATATTAGTATGGATTTACTAAACCTAACTTTACATTTCCGCAGATTTAATGGCCCCACTACGCACAAAAATCAAGCAGTTCCGGACGGAAATATCGCGCTTGCGCAAGAAAGAAAAGTCCTTCAAGGCCAGGCTGAAAAATGCGGAGGATTTCTCTAAAAATCGTCTCTTCGAACATTTCGCCAAGAATTTGAAAAAACCGGCTCAATTATTTTTAAGTATGCAAATGCAGGCCTCAAAAAATCCTAAAGGGCAACGTTTTACTTTTGAAGAGAAGGTGCTGTCATTGTCGCTTTACAAAAAAAGTCCCAAGTGCTATGGCCTTTTAAGTAAATTGTTTACGCTGCCGTCAAATAAGGCAATGAAGCGATTGTTAAGCACTGTAAAAATCCAGCCAGGAATAAATCCAATAATATTCGAAAGAATAAAAAAAACAATTCAAGATAGAAATGTAGATGACCGCTTGTGCAGTCTTATTTTCGACGAAATGTCTTTGACACCGCAAATTCATTTCAACGCACAAAAGGATGTTTTTCATGGTTTTGCAACCAATAAAAACACCAAATTTGCAGACCATGTTTTGGTTTTTATGGTGAAAGGTGTAAAAGTTAATTTTAAACAACCCATAGCTTATTATTTTACGGCTGGGCTTAACAAAGTGGAACTGAAAAATTTAATAAAGGAAGTAGTAAAGTATGCTCAAGAGTCTGGCATGATAATATTAAACACAGTATGCGACCAAAGCACAGTAAATGTTGGTGCTGTAACCGATTTGGTTAATGAAGCCAAGGCCAAATGTTTGAGGCTAGGGAAAGAATGGCGTTATGACCACATTGTCATTAATAGAAAAAAAAATATTCCTATTTTCGATGTACCTCACTTAATTAAGGGCATCCGAAACAATTTGATTACAAAAGATTTGGTGTATAAAATTAATAACGTAGAAAAGGTCGTGAAATGGGAATACTACCAAAAAGTATATGCTGCTGATAAATCATATGGGGAATTAAGATTGTTAAATAAAATTACTGAAGACCATATTAACCCTGAAAAAATAAGTAAAATGAGGGTGAAATCGGCAACGCAACTATTCAGTCATAGTGTTGCTGTAGCTACTGAACATTTAACAGCTAGGGGAGATCTTCCACAAGACTGCAAACAGCTAGTAGAAATTACAATACTCCTAGACAATTTGTTTGACAGTTTAAATGTATCAACTTTCCATATTCCTAACGGAAAAAAATATAAAGGTCCTATAAAAAAAAACTCACCGCATCATAAGTTATGGACAGATGCAAAATTAGTTTTAAAAACTGTAAAAGGAGAATGGCGAGACTACATGTATTGTGGGACCCAGTGTTAGGAGTAGCATACATTATAGAAACTTATGAATTGTTAAAGAACGACTTATGGCTAACCAAAAAGCAAATGGGAAGTAAGTTATAGAAGATGGGAGAAAAAAGATATGAACGGTAGAAGATTATAACCTAAAATATTCTTAAAGTACTTTGGGCATGTACTTATTGGCCTATTATTCAGTAGTAGAATGGCTTATTCATACATATTTACTTAAATTCACACCTATATCCCGTGAGGGTAGGTAGAAACTACAGAACGCCATCTGCTACGATTCGTAATAGGTAGGTATCTACTTCTTTTACTTCATCCACGAACATACGTCCGCGCGTTGCGCCTGACTTTTTTAAGGACATCACTAATATTTTCAGTGGATTTTTCTAGGGTGTCCTCCCATTACTTGTCCAGAAACTAGATTGTGGTCAGGTTAAACCTAGCTAACATGTAGTTTAGCATCATTCTATTGCTCTTTCCAATCCATCGGCACAGTATGTCCTCTTCCATATCTACAAGCCATCATCTTAGCATTCACCCCCTTACTACCTACCATACCTATCATCTTTCACACAATCTATGCTGCTCAGGGGTTTGGCTAGGTTTACAGACATCAACCCTCGTTACAAAAAGGTTCATAAAATAGTAATAACTTTTTAAAGTGGTAAAGGTACACAATATGAATAGATAAGGAGTCCAGTTGTTAGATCTCCTAGAATATAATATAAATAAGCATATTTGCTCTGCTTGAAACTAGAGGTTTGTTAAATAAATAAAAATATATTTTAAAGAAATCGCTTTTATTTACTTTATAATGACTTATAAAATATTGAAGACATACAATTGTTGTGAATCTTGGATATTTTTTTTTTATTATGTAAGTATTGATTTATCTAATTAAAAGATTATCTAAGAAGGCAGCTGGTGCAGCGACATACCTCTGGTGTCTGGCATAGCCCATCTACCACAATATGCTCATAACATGAGAGCAACAGCCCACTGTCCATGTTCCCACGGGGCAATAACAATAGTATCCTAATATGGCATTTCGCCCCTCCAGCCTCCTATCTAGTGCGATGTATGTATAATAGGACTTGCTACCTATATGCCTAGATTTAATTCGGGCACTTAGAATAAATGGGTGGTTGCCAAATAAATAGTTACCTAGGTGGAAATTGCAAATTCTAGCATTGCTAGGAATATAGAAATTAAAATCCTTTATAATTCGTTTTCTGAGCCCATCAGGTATAAGTCGCTTTTCAGCATCATTGCACTCCAAAAACAAGCAGCGCCATGCTGTATCAGCCGCTCTTCTCAACGTGAGCAATATAATATGTTCAGCAGAAGTTTCCTGTAATGGACGTCTTGAGGTGGATGGACTAGCCTCTTCACCCTCTGCTGTGTCAGATATTCTTCTTGTGGGCAATATTTGTTCAGTAGATGTTTCCACTAATGGATTTCCAAATGTTGATGGACCAACCTCTTCAACTTCCACCGTTTGCTCTGTCTGTTGAGAAGATGTTGGTTGACTGATTGCAGAAGGTGAAACCACAGCAGAACTTCTATAAGAACTGTCCACCACTCTCTGTGCCCGTAAATAGCATGGCACACATATGTCCTCATTTAAGGTTAACTGAAACAATAAAAGTAAAATGTTGCCAAAAATAATAATATATTAGGATTTCATATCATTATTTGTAATATTAAATGTTTATAGGGTTACTGGTAAGGTTGGCATTCAAAAAGCCCACTTGTGATGAGACCTTGACAGTAACCTTACCTTAGGCTTACCAGTAACCCTATATAAATTGTTTTCATTACCAACCTGGCGGGGCCTTATCCATTCCGATACAATGTCTCTTATTCGGGTTTCCCTTTCAGACATCTCTGGTCGGACAACTAGCCTGCTCCTGATTCTCAAAATCTATCTGCCACATCCAGCACATACATCACGAAGGCCAGGTTGTGGTTGGGTCTCATGTTCAGGACCATCATTTGGGTTACTATTTATCAACTCCCAACATGAGTGACAAATATAGTTGTCTCCAGTTACCTAAAAATATTATTACTATGGTTAAGGATACACAAAAAATGTTTACAAGCTAAGTTATAATCATGTTTTGCTTCTGGGTTAAGAAAGTGACTACCACATTCAATGCTGCCAAAGCATGTGTGGTACAGGTACCCATACTGAGTAGATTAAAGAACAGACTATCCAAAAACTCTATCCATCAGGTTATTACGCTAGCAGTGTGGTTATACAAAAATAGTAATATTCTTCTAATCAAGTATCTTGACTTGGCCTGCGAAGTTGTACTTCATCAGTGGTACACCTAGTCATACAACATCGTTAGGAGATTCTGCTCTCTGGAGCCCTTACCATTGGTAGCTTGGGTCCTGATACCGGTGCAGTATTTTATTTTAAAATGTTATTAATATTGTGCACCACAAGCAGTACCTAAGACGACCCACTGACCGTAATCTGCAGTATTATAAAATACTTCAGGTTGTTATTATATTCAGAAGATTAAGAGATGCTCCTGTGTTACCCAATACTGCAAGACGAGCAGGAAGATCATAATTATGATAAGAGTATTATATACGAAACTACATATTTGTATACGAAATCTCTACTTTTGCTTGCTCCATTTATTTTATATTTGTATGATTTGTGTTCATGAAATTAAACAAATTAGTACATGAATATACTTACATCACGCGGGTACACCCATTTCTGTACTCTTTCAACTATTTGATCACGTTCATCAGACAAACGATGTCTCGGTAAGCGAGCAATTCTCAATTATTAACACAACGCATTTTAACCGTTGAGAAATTCCAAATCACTTGCAAGTCGGTCGTCAGTCTAAAGGTAAAGCCAAATTGTCAATAATCCACAAAATCGCAAAAATAGTATTAGAATCCCACCCACGTTATCTGTTAAACACAAACAATGGAATGAATTGACAATGACATCAAATGACATCACATGACAATTCGACACTGATGTTCCATTTTTACGTTCCATGTTTTCATTACTGTTAAAATAATTTATATTATTTTTACGGACTGTTTATAACAGTATTTATGTTTCGTTTTATACGTTATTGGTTTATTTAACAAGATGTAAGTAAAATAAAAAGGAAATCTGCCAAGCGAAAACGTACTTAAGTATTTTAAGAGGGTAAATCAGTAGTGTAGATTGGAATGTATCAATGTAATTCGTAAAAAACATTGCGTTCGGAAACTGCACGATACTTATTTTTAATAAACTAAAATCATTAATAACTTTTAATTCCCATTCTCTAGTAACTCAATATTTTTTATATAGAACTCTTATAAACTTGTTACTATAATTAGTATAAACTAGTCCGAGCACGGTGCTCCGTTAATTTTTAAATTACGTGGGTCCAGCCTCGCCATCCTCCTTTAGATACGTCAAAAAAATTGGAAACAAAACTCGATTGGTCGAAACAATCATACCATCGTTAACAAATTTAATTAAGACAATTGAAGGTATGGAAGCCATTTGGAAAATCGTGTCCCAGAGATTTGGTTTTGATGCACTTTTGACAAGAAATTTTAACCAAGACCCAGTAGAAAACTTCTTTGGGAACATCAGAAGTTATGGGGCGAGGAATAATTCACCAAATGCAAATGCGTTTGAAGGTGCATTCAAAGCATTATTGCTCAATAATTATAACTCGCCTCATTCAGGTAGAGCTAACTGTGAAGAAGATTCAAATAAATGTCTCCAAACCCTTGAATTCTTCTTCACAGATAAATTAAATTCAAAACCTGATACTTCTGATGTTCCTATGGAAGAAGAAATTCTGTGTAATGAAGATGTATTTATTGTAAATAGGGAAACTGATGCAGGTCAGAGAAACTATGTATGTGGCTGGGTCTTGACAAAATGTCTAAAAAATATTGTAAAGACGTGTGAAACGTGTAGACAAAACCTTATCGACAGGTCAGACAGAAATAGTAATAATTTCATAAAAGCCAAAGAATATTCTAATAAAAAATGGCTCTGTTATCCGAACGAAGATTTAGAAAAATGCTTCCATGACCTGCAGAATATAACAACGGCTTTTCTAAAAAGAAATGTTCCGAAAAAAAATATTAGAAAAAATATTTTATCCATAGCAAATACGATAGTTGATTACCCATTTAACTGCACCAGACATAAAGAAAAAAATTTGCAATATTTTAATAATTTAACTGTTAATGTTCTTATAAATAGCTGGTGCAGATCGATCAACCGAATTTTGTGCGGAAAATTGACGTATGTAGGAGACGATGAAACTAAAATAGCTGCTCAACAATATTATAATAAAATGAAAAATTATAAAAATAAAAAATAATAATTTATACAAATAGTATTTTTATTTGTTACCCTTCCCTTTTCTTCATTTCAGTTATTTTTACTTAGTAGGTCGTATGTTGTGGCAAAACCACAACGAAACAACAACAACATATTATTATAGAAGCCGCTATAGTACTATCTAGGTATAGGTAGGTATATATACTATGATTAGTTTCGTACCCAAAATCCAGATGGAGCCCGTGTTCAAACAGGATTGCCTTAGAAAGCCTGAAGAGGGCTCTCTTTACCGATATTATTATTATACTCTTTGACCACGGCTGACAGACAACTGAATGATGTTAGAAAATAAACTTTCAATTACAGTTGCCTGCCACAAATATAATGTAAGTAGTTTCTATCACTGTTTCAAAAACAAAAAAAAGTTTAAAAACTAAAACCCGACCACAACAAAAAGTGATCTAAAAAGTACGAAACAAGAAAATATTTCACACAGAAATCAAGACATAGGCACACCTCGGACACTTCATACAAAACTTGCAAAATAATTACCTATTACTACTACAAAACCAAATGACGTCTGTACACGTGCAAATGTGTGCGTGAATTTTAGTAGGGTTGAATTTGATAATTGTTGTAGTTAATCGTCGTGGCATTCAAAATGGCGCGAAAAGTGCAGCGCTTTGCGTCGGGTGAACCGAACGACGACGGAACTACCCGAACGTTTCGAGCATTATTATGAAGTGATCTTGTCCGAGCGTTCAATTATTTATTTCTTAAAGAAATAAAATAAATGATATTTGATTTTGAATACTCGGAATTGTAATGACATAAAAGTAATATTATAATATTTATTATGTAAAGAGGTTTATTTATTCATCAATAATGGTAAATTAAGGTACCTACCTACCTAATTACAAAATATGGAATTCACGATCGCCCCGTACCATTACGCGGCAACGCAATTTTTTTTTTTCATTTATTTCGGAACCAGTCCATGTCCATACATGTTAAGTTCAAAAGTATTAAAAATAAAAATTAAGAATTAATTAAAATATTACAATAATAATAATTACAATGGGGCGACGCGACAAGGTTAGTGCGTAGGGTACTACTTTTCAATTCCAAGAATGAATAGAACGTGAAAGAAAGGGACATAAGTACATAACTAAGACAATAAAGAGAGAGAGCAATATTAATAGCTGGTAATGTTGGTATGTTATTATTACGGAAGTTTTAATTGTATTATTATAAAACGACGAAAACTTGGAAAATAAATGAATCATCGAGATTAAAACTAATAAATAAAACTTAAAACAAAATAAATCGCAAAATTGTGTGTTTGTGTCAGCAGTACCTACAGCGCTGCAGTTCTTACGATTTTGAGCGCCCTGGCTAAAGAGTCGGCGGTTAGCCCCTCTCCAGCGGGGTGAGGGTGCGGTATCTGATATAGCGCGGGGAAGGGAGTGTCCCTTCTGTACGTAGTACTATTAAGTATTCTGTGACATAGGTACAAAATGGTCAAGGTAAGCCGTGGTTGGATGCCTGTATCCCATATGAGTGCGATGAACATGAATATAATGGCATGTAATAGGTACTAGTGAACCCCTTTCCAATGATACTAAACACGGTATGCGTATCTTAATTTATTTGGTAATCTTTCCTTTTTTTACAATAATTTGTGACAAATCACCACTAAATATTATATATTTGAAAGGTACTAGTGAACCCCTTTCTAATGATACCAAACACGGTATGCTTGTCTTCATTTTTTTTTTTAATCTTGGTTTTTTTGTCCGATAGAGGGCGCCACATTGGATTCGGTGATACGTCATATAGCCTATAACCAGCGGACGATCAAGACGCTTCTAACGATACCTCATTTGTTCAGTTCTGATAAGTAGTTTAGGAGCTATGAGCGAACAGATGAACATACATACATACATACATACATACATAGCCTGTCAAAATCATAACCCTCCTTTGGCTTTGCCGTAGTCGGGTAAAAATCATAACCCTCCTTTGGCTTTGCCGTAGTCGGGTAAAAATGTGGCTATCATACATCATGTCAGTGGAATGAGTTAATTTAGTTATTTTTTGGTTTCGGCCAATGTTACCCCTAGAGTCCAAAGTTGGAGGATTTCACGGTATATTACGTGCAATGACGTAATTGGGTATTACACCCATTTTTGAAAAGTGTCTCAATGAAATTCTGTAGTGCTAATATGCCACCAAAAAAAAACACTAAATTTTTATTCAATCGATAAGTGCCATAAAAATGCATCTAAATTTTCAATTTTCAAATTTCGCGCGTAGTTTGACGAAAACGCCTCTTACTGGACGCCATATTGCTCAGCGTAAATGACGTCAGTTCGTTTTGTATCAAATGAGCTCATATTAAATATGATAATTGTATATCATTTAAAAATAATTAAAAGCATATTTTGGAATAGGTGTAATAATGAAAAAATTACGTTGGTTACAAAAATAATAAAAGTACAAAGCCTATATTACGCCAATCGGTTGACTGACAGTTGACATTTTTTTGTTTACACAGCCGTATGGCGTAATAACATGGCCGCTACTATTTCATGGTGTTTTATAACAGATTAAAAATACTGAAAACTTTGAATTGAATTTAAAAATTTGTTTTGTTATTTTATGAACTAAAACTTACATTTTCCGACTGCTTTATGCCTAAACTGTCTCAATAACATACTTATAGATTTTTTCTCGTATAGAGTAAAATATCCTATTATAAATAGACGCGTCATACACGATCACTAGCAAGGGCGTCGCCAGGGGGGGGGGCAGGTAGGGGCAGCTGCCCCCCCCCCCTAGACACACAAAAAAAAGTAAAAAAAAAAGTTAAATTTATCAAAAAGAAGGATCTCGCTTGAATTCTTCAATATTAAAATCTTGCACCTAATTAAATATTTAATTGCTTCCAAATTCTTTTTATCCCCTTATTCTATTATCCTATATTTTGTCGAAAATTATGTTTATGGTAATAAATACAATAATTTTTATTTATTGTACACAGTGGCGTAGCAATCGGAAGGCTAGGCGGTGCGAAGCATCGGGGCCCCCAGCCCCTGGCCAGCAAACCCCGAATTGACCTAACAAAAATTCTTCCACCTTCAGAATATAAATACGAATTATTTCTGTTGTGTTGTGTAGGTTCTTGTGTCTAGCCACTTCAACCAATCAGCTGTTATACAACCGATTTATGAATTTGTCAAGTCACTTTCTGATGTCTACGTTCACACCGTTCTGATTTCTGAGAGTTGGCTCAAACCTCATCTTCTCTCTACAACGTACCCTCTTCCCGGTTTCGTTCTTATCCGTAATAATACAACTGGAAAGGGAGGAGATGATGTTGCTATTTCATTTGTCTTCGTAGCGATTTTCCTTTAAAAATCTTTGCTTCTTCTCCTTCACTTTACAGCTGTGCCTCCACTGAGTAGGTAGGTAGGTTTCTGGAGATCCATATCAAATGTGTTAAAACCCTACTTGGTGTTGTCTATTGTCAGAGCATGCACATTGCGTCAATATGCCCCTTGTTCCCGCAAACTCCTACATATCATCGAGTCTGTTAGTCTCGATGTTCTTCCTCTGCAACCTATTTACTCATTTCAATATCTCAGGGGATGACACGTGGCTCGACTTAGTACTCCTCGGGTGCTCGGGGAGGGGAGTGAGGTGTTAGACTCCCCCCCGGACGTCTAAGAGGGGCACGCGTGGAACACTACGCGCCGCCATCTCTGGTCCTGATGTATGTAGGGGGCGAAAGACGTCCCGCCCGTGGAGCCATTTAGGCCAGAAGAGGGCGTTGTCCGCTCTCCGCCGGTGCCTCCTGCGGGCCGGGTGGGAGATTGTAATCTCCCTCTCCCTTTCCGCAGTCTCCTTCTGCGACATGACGTTTTCGTAGAATGAAACCACCACATCCCCACTCTACGCTGCCGACCATCGACTCGACCACGGCCGAAACTACTACTTCTGAAACGAAGGCACGGCGCGGCTCCTCCCAAGCGGCACACTCTGCCAACATATGCCGCGCCGTATCCTCCCGGCAGTCGACGCAGTGGTGACACCGGGCTCTCTGTTCATGCGGCACAGGTACTTCCCGAAGCAACCATGCCCCGAAAGCACCTTTTTTTTTTTTTTTGCGCGGTGGAAATCCTCATGGACTTCCTCCATCGTGGGGGCGACGGAGGGGCATGCCGGACTCCTACCGGCCAAAACCACCGCGGTGCTCCACCTCTGCCCATGGCCGGGGGTGCGGGATTCGCATTAGCATTCACCGCTCCCCCGACAGGCCATGACCTGCTGTTTTTCAGCAGGTCCCACCTCCCGTGCGACCATTTCCATAGCGGCCGCACCCACTCTCGAGTGGCGCGCGTGGAACACTGCGCCGCCAACTCGGGCCTATCTGGTCGGACGACGGACGCCCCTAGTCCACCGCCCGCAGGCCACCTCTCATGGAGGTCGCAGATCGTTTTGCGCCCTTCTCGGGCGCCCGGTGCGTCTCCTGCGGGAGGGGAGAGAGGATACGGCTTCTCTCTCCCGCTCGGCTACCTCCTTTGCAGACATGACATCCTCGCAAAAGGAGGCAACCCCGTCCCATGCCCTCTCGCTCTCGACCATCGATTGAACGACGGCCGGGAGCGAGAGATCGCTCCCGCCTAATGCCGCAACAAGGTCGCGGCGCAGCCCTGCCCAGGCTGGGCACTCCTCCAACGTGTGCTGCGCCGTATCCTCCGGGCAAGCTGCACAGTGGTGACACACCGGTATCTGCTCCCGACCTATACGACACAGGTACTTCCCAAAACAGCCGTGGCCAGAAAGTACCTGCGTCAGCCGGAAGTTGAGGACGCCATGCCGCCTCTCGATCCACGCCTCCATGACAGGTCTTATCGCCGCTATAACGGCGTGCCCCGCAGTGGGTTGCGCGAGTCGCGTCTCCCATTCCGCCCTCAGGGCCCGGTGGAGCTCGGACCGCTGTGCCTCGATAACCCGGGGCAGGGGTCTCTCGCCGCGCTCATGTGCCTCCCCGCGCCACCGATGAAGTGATGCGAGTGCTCTCGCCTCCAGGTCCCAAGGCAGGGATCCAGTCAACAGGGTAGCCGCTTCGAATGAGATCGTGCGGTACCCACGAACAATCCTGACGGCCATCGCCCTCTGCGGCCTTCGCAAGATTGCAATGTTTCCTGGCCGTCAGGTTGTTCGCCCACACAGGCGCCCCGTAGAGCGCCATTGACCGCACGATACCCATGTACAGTTTTCGGCAGGACGTGTCGGGCCCCCTCAAATTGGGCAGCAAACGTGACAAAGCACCCGCGGCGCCCATTAATTTTGGGGCCAACTGCCGAAAGTGAGGGGCGAAGTTCCATCGACTGTCGAGGACGAGCCCCAGGTACTTCATCGTCGACCCGACAGCGATGGTAACGCCTCCCACGACTATATTGGATCCCGGAGGTGGCGCGCGGCGGGCCCTATGGAAACAAAGGGCCTCGGATTTGTTTAAGGCGACCTCGAGACCCAGCCGCCGGATCCTCTCAACAACCCGCGCCACTCCTGCTGTCGCCAGTTGTGCTGCGTCTTGGTACGTACTCCCCCGCGCCATCACCAGCGTGTCGTCGGCGTAGCAGATGATGTTAACGCCATGGGGGAGCGTACCGCGCAACACCCAGTCGTATCCGATGTTCCACAGGGGCGGCCCCAGTACTGACCCCTGCGGAACACCACACGACACCTCTCGCCGACCCCATCCTACTCGACCCGGGTAGACGACGCACCTGTCCGCCAAGTATGCCCCGACAGTACGGCGAAGATAGTTCGGCACCCCGTGATACCGAAGTGCCTCCGTTTCCTGTCGGAAACCGAATTGGTTATCCGACAGGTCTGGACCTACCCCCGATAAATGTTGGACGAGGCGGTCTGCAACTACTCTTTCAAAGAGCTTGCCCACCTCGTTCAACAACACAATGGGACGATATGCGGATGGTGAGTCTACGGGGCGCCCCTCCTTTTTCAGCAGGACGAGCTTGCCCGTCTTCCAACTCCGTGGAAACTGGCCCCGCTCCAAACAGGCACTAAAGAGCCCTCCCAGTCGACGCCCGAGAGCCTGTGAAGCCAGGACCCAGGCGCGGCCTGGAATGCCATCGGGCCCTGGGGCGGTGTTTTTGGCTTGGAGTCTCATCACCGCCACTCTCAACTGTACCGAGGTCAACTCGGGCACGTCATTATCCTCATCCGCGCTAGGCGCCACGGTGGGCGGATCCATCAACGGTGGCGATTGCTCTTGCCTTGACGGGAAGAGAGAATTAACCACGTTCTCCAGCAGGTCAGGACGGAGACTCTGGGATAGTGGGGGAGCGAAGGGGCGAAGCTTGCCTCGCACGGCCCGATAGGGTCGCCCCCACGGATCGCGATCCAGAGTCTCGAGTTGCTCTTCGCGAGACCTGGCTTTCGCCTGCGCTATGGCCTGCTGGAGTGCCTTCTTCGCTTCCCTGTACCTCTGGTACAGGTCTGCCTCCTCGTCCGCCACACTCTGATCGCGGCGACGCCTCCTGCGCAGTCTGGCATACTGGCGCCGAACAGCCACACACGCAGCACGCAGCCTCCCGATATCTGGCGACCACCAGTATACCTGCCGCCTGGCCAGACTGGACCGAGCCCTAGGCATCGCCGTGTCGCAAACTTGCGACATTGCCTTCAGGAACCATGCTGCCTCTTCGTCAACATCGGCAGGCCTGTCCGGTGCTGTCACCCAGGCCTGGACGATTGCGGCTTCTAGGAATAGCTCCCGGTCCAACTGTTTTAGAGCCCAGCGCGGACCTACTACACCGGGGGCCGCTGGGGCTGGGCTAGTGGAGGTCTGGGTGGAGAAGTCGAATCGAATGTAGCGATGATCCGACAACGTCTCCACCTCCTCCATCACGCGCCAGCCCTGAACTCGGCGCGCAATAGTGGGGCTTGCGAACGTGAGGTCCACTATGGAGCCACCCCGCTGCCGCACGCATGTTTGAACGGAACCCTGGTTCTGGATAAGCAGACCATTTTCCACGGCCCACTCTTCGAGCACTCTGCCCCGGGCGTCAGTCCTCGGGGAACCCCAAGCCCTGGATTTGGCATTGAAGTCCCCGAGTACGACTACGGGGCGAGGGTGTCTGCGACTGATGACGGTGCCCAGATTTACTAAAAAGCCCTCAAATTCGGCGAGAGGCCTATTCGGAGAAAAGTAAACCCCAACAACGACTACTTCCCCGAACAGCGCTGCGACATATCCCTGTCCCCTGGCGACATCTTCAAAAGACGGGGAGCCAACTGCGGCCTGTGAAATTAGGGCCACTGAGGCACCGGTGTCACTCACCCAGTCGTCTCTGGGTGGTACAAACCACGGCTCAGAGACCACTGCTACGTTGATCAACCACTGGGCCATGCTCTGTAGCAAAAGATCTTGAGCGCGGGCACAGTGGTTAATATTCGCCTGAAGGAAGCGCAAATATGGGGCCATCAATGACAGTCCATACTGTGCTCCCCCTCTGGCTGCGTCTCACTAGACGCCGAAGTTTGGGTTGGCTGCGAAGGAGCCGAGACTCCCTGGGCAGCGGGCCCACTCTTCCCTTTCATTTTTTTGCCCTTCTTTTGGGAGACGGCGCAGGGTTTGCTTCCCGCTTGATGTCCCGCCGGCTTGCCTACCGCTGCACACAGAACACAGTGCGGCGTGGCATCGCACGAGCCGGCAATATGACCAGGCTGACCGCAGCGATGGCAGACAGCATCGCAGTTAACCTCCGAGGTGCACTGCGCTGCAGCATGACCGTTGGCTAAGCAACGGAAGCACCTCGGAGGCCTAGGCAGCAGAAGCTTCACCTGCGCTGACACCCAACCCACCAGCAGCCGGTGGCCGTTAGTCAATTTCTTTGCTGCCGTGACCGGACAGCTGACTACAATCATCCTGGTCCCTCGGAAGCCCGAGCGGATAGTACCTGGCTTCACCTGTTCGGGAGAACAACCCCCGCCACTCGCGACGGCAGCCACGACCTCCTTGACCGTCACAGAGTCGTCCAGGCCCGCAATGCGCAAATCAGCACATAGCGTGGGCCTGGACACCCGGATCTCTCCCTCAGCAAAGGATTCCCTCAACTTTTCAGCAAGGGCGTCCGCTTTCGGCCCGCTGGTGTTACCCGGGATCTCTAGCAGACGAGCACCCGCTGCTGTCTGTTTGCATTGGATGCTCTCGATCCCTAGCTCTGCCAAGTTTATTTTAGCCTTGGCTTTGGCCAAAACCTCGCCAAAGGTCAAGCCCTTATCCACCGCCCCGGGTTGCAGCGTGATGACTACTGCCGTAGAACCGGGAGGGCGAAGTGTGGCTGCCCTCTTCCTCCTCTCAGCTTTTTGCGCCTTCTTTTTCTTCTTATCGGCCTTTTTGGCCCCAGCCATCTGCCAGGCCTCCCTTTTTTGGCCGGGCTGAGATTGCCCACAAGGCTCCAGCGACTCTGCAGCCGTTATGGTGAGCGCCGCCTTTGTCTTCCTCTTGTTTTTCCTTTTTTTATTATTATTATTTCCGCCTGAGACAGGTTTCGAGGGTTCAGGTTTCCCAGGGGCCGAAGAAGAGTCCTGAGATATGGTAGTGGCTTGGACTAAATAAGAGGCCTGGTCTGAGGTCGAATCCTGGGGGTTCTTCTTTTTTGCCGCCGTGGGGTTTTGATCCAAAGCTTGAGCAGGCCTGGAGGAACGCGGTGCTGCAGCTTTTCCTGCGTAAGTTGGCGCCGGCATTTGTGTAAAGTCTCTTCCTGCGCCCAGGGGAGGTCGTAGAATTATGCCTTCCAGCGCCGAAAAGCGAGAAGATAGGCTCGCAATCTCCGATCGGAAAAGGCGAAGCATTTCCGACTCTTCAGGCTGGATCGGCCGCGCCTGTTGTGGCACAGTACTGGCTGTGGTCCCGCCATCACAGCGCGCCTGGCGAAGGGCAGCCAGTTCAGCACGCATCTCCTCATGCTCCTTTCGGAGTTCCGTCATCTGTGCTGTCAGGCGCATGTTTGCTGCCTGAAGACGGGCCGTCTCTTCCGAGGCCGATCGCGATAAGAGCGCCTCCGTAGCCTCCAGAATTGAGACCGAAGCCTTCTTTAGGGCTTCCTGGTAAGTGCCTTTGAGGCCCTTGGACGCCTTTGCGACAGATTTGATAGCTGCAACGGCGTCGTGAAGCCTCGACTTTAGCTCCATCGCAGACATTTCGTTTGTCTCCCTTTCCGAGGCAGATGGAGCAGATGATCTCTCCTCTGCCATCCTTGCCTCTCTCACAGCAGCCTTTTTAGCCGCCGTGTGGTCCCTCTTGGTAGCCTGGTCACTGGGTTTGGCAGCGTCAGTGGCTTGCCCCGACACAAGTGAATCGAAGGACATGTGGGATCCATCGGAGCCTCCACCATTGCTCTCGCCACTAGGTCTAGGCGTGGCAGTGACGGGACGCTTGGTAAAGCGCCCTTTGGCGTCCCGTGTTGCGCCCGCCGCAGCTGTCTGAGCTGAAGACGATCGACCACGTCCTCGCCTAGCCGTCGGAACTTTAGGAGCTGGCAGGTTGTCCTCGCTGGATGAACCGTCCGTGTCTCTGCGTACGGCTGGGCGCTTCCTCCTCCAGAACTTGGAGATACGCCTCGCCTCCTCGCCTTCTTGAGCCAAGCAGCTGCCTACTGCAGCTGCCCGCTCCTCCGTGTGCACCTTGGAGGTGGAAAGGACAGAAGTGTCCGTCGCCACGTCCACAGCACTCTTTTCCGTCTCACAAATCGGTGTCCGTGATTCATGCCGTAAGTCATCGTTTGTTTGGTTTTCGCCGTTTTTTGTTTCATTTTTGTTTTTCATTTTTGTTCCCACGAGTAGTGAGGAAATAAATGTCCACCCAGACAGAGCCTCATATCATGGGTAAGCCTAATACTGCAAAGGGCGGCAGGTACTTTACAGGTGAAGCGCTAGGAACTGGACACCCTCCAGCCATTCATCCTCTCGCCACGCTTCAAAACTTAGGATTAGGTGGTTTTTTATCTAAGAGGTAGCCTTCCTCTGGGCCAGGCAGTTAAGCCAAGCCCCCGACCGCGGCATTAGACATTCCCGTTCGCTGTCCGGCCAACCCGACTCAGCGAACCCGCCGAACATTCACTCCTATAAAAAGGAGAGAACAACCGCCGAATTGGTGCGCCTGCACCGCAGCGGCGTCGGACCGATCGGTGGTCTGAATCAGACCAAATCCGTCGCCCCTATGAGCTTGCAGGGCCCTTTGGGATCTGCAAAGCTCACTCCTGGTAATTTTTTATAGAGGTTGTCTTCCTCGCGACTGTCAGCCGAAGCCGATGTCTGCCCAGTATGACTGACCAGACTCGTCGCCCAGGTCGCATCCTATGTGTCGATTGACTGATGTCGAACGATCAGGAGCGACCCTTCCTTGATTCTCTCTTAGTCTGGTCTCTCCCTTTGGAGCTGCTGGTACAGCCCCAAAGATCATCGAGACACGCAAGCCCCATCACGACGACAACGTGGAGACACTCGGTGGGGGCCCCGAAAGCACCTGCGTCACCTAAAACGACAGGGAGCCGTGCCTCCTCCCGAGCCAGCGCTCAACCACTGCTCGGACCACCTCAATGAGATAGCGAGGCCGGCGGTAGGGCGCGACAGCCTGTCCCGCCATTCCGCCGCCAGGACCTTGCGAAGCTAAGACCGACGCAGGTCCATGTGCCACTGAATCGGTCGCTCGCCCCGCGCCCGCGCTTCCTCGCGCCACCGAAATAGTGACTCGAGTACCCTTTTTTTTTTTTTTTTGATACGGGGTGGAAAATCCTCATGGATGTCCTCCGCCCTGGGGCGGGCGGAGGGGTCTGTCAGACTCTTACTGACTAAAAACCACCCCGGTGTTCCATCTCACACCTACGTCGGGGGTCGCGGGAACTGGAGATACTTCCGCAACCCCCGGCTGGTGCCGGCCCGCTGCAGCGGGCCACTTCTCGGGTCAGGGGGGGGAGTGAGGTGTTAGACTCCCCCCCGGACGTCTTAGAGGGGCGCGCGTGGAACACTACGCGCCGCCACCTCGGGTCCTGGTGTATGTGGGGGGCGACAGACGTCCCCGAGTCTGCCGCCCCTGGACCCATTTAGGGGGCACGATCGGCTGTCGAGCACCAATCCAAGGTACTTCATGGTAGACTCGACAGCTATTCTGGTCCCCCCGACCACGATGTGTGATCCCGGCGGCGGCGCCCGCCGAGGACCGTGAAAGATCACGGCCTCCGACTTGTAGAGGGCTACCTCCAGGCCGAGGTGCCGGATGCGGCTCACCACCTGTGAGACCGCAGCCGTCGCCAGCAACGCTGCCTCCCTGTACGAGCTCCCCCGGGCCGTGACCAGCGTGTCGTCAGCGTAACACGTCAGGTCCACGCCCGGCTGGAGCTCGCCCCTCAGCACCCAGTCGTACCCGATGTTCCACAGGGGCGGTCCTAAGACGGAACCCTGCGGAACACCGCACGACATGCGGCGCTGGTGCTCGCCATCACGTCCCACGTAGGTGACACACCTCTCGGACAAATAAGCCCCAACTATGCGGCGGAGGTAGGAAGGCACACGATGATAGCGCAGTGCCTCCCGTACACAACTCCAGGGCAGGGTGTTGAACGCGTTGGAAATGTCCAAGGACACCGCCAACATCACCCCGCCCCGGGACACCACTTCCTCCGCCAGGACTCTCACCCTCGATACAGCGTGTATGGTGGAGCGCCCATGCCGAAAGCCATACTGGCTCTCGTCCAGGTCCGGCCCCTCTTCGCACAAGTGGCCGACGAGGCGGGCTGCGATTATCCGCTCAAACAGCTTTCCCACCTCGTCCAGCAGCACTATGGGCCGGTACGCGGACGGAGAGTCCGCAGGGCGCCCCGCCTTCCTGAGCAGGACCAGACGACCAGATTTCCACAATGTGGGAAACTGGCCCCGCTCAAGGCACGCTGTAAACAGTCCTCTAAGTTGGGGCTCTAGCTCCTTCAGAGCGAGGGCCAACGCTAGGCCGTGAATCCCGTAGGGCCCCGGAGCCACGTTCTTGGCCCGGAGCCGCAGCACGGCCGCCCCCATCTCTGCCTGTGTCACCTCTGGGACGCTGATGGCGTTCTCCTCTGTGGACTCTGCGTCTGTGGGCAAAGCCATCGGCGGCGGAGTATGCTCCGCTCGTGCCGGGAAGAGGGCTGAGACAACCTCCTCCAGCAGCTATGGTTGGAGACTCCCCGTGAGCGGGGGCGCCGCAGACCGAAGTTTCCCTCGAACCGCTTGATATGGGCGCCCCCACGGATCCCGGTTTAGGGTCTCCAACATCTCCTCCCTGGCTTGCGTCTTCGCATCGCCGATGGCCAGACACAGAGTCCTCTTAGCCGCGCGGTACACCTCATACAGCGCGGCTTCTTCGTCCGGGACCCGACGACGTCTCCTCCGGTATCGGGTGTACCGGCGTTTGACCGCTACGCACTCAACGCGCATACGTGCGATCTCGGCCGACCACCAGTACACCTGGTGCCCTGCTGACTGTGCGTGGACCCGGGGCATGGACGCGTCGCAGATTTGCGTCATCGCCCCGCGGAACCACAGCGCCTCCAGTTCGACGTCGACGGGTCCGTTCGTCTCCGACTCCCGGAACCAGGCCTGGACAATGGCGGCCTCCTCGAGAAGTTCCCTGTTCATGCGCTTACGAGCCCAGCGCGGACCGTTCGTTCGTGGGGCCGATGGACTGCGGCCGATGGACTGCGGCCGCCCGCGGTCTGGGCGGAGACGTCGAAACGGATGTAACGATGATCCGACAACGTCTCCACCTCCACGGCGACACGCCAGTCGCGGACACGGCTGGCGACAGCAGGGCTAGCGAACGAGACGTCCACTATTGACCCGCCCCGCTGCCGAACGCACGTGTGGACCGAGCCCCGATTCAGAACGGTCAAGCCAGTCGTGACCGCCCACTCCTCCAGCACCTCACCCCGAGCATCGGTCACCGGGGATCCCCACGCCGCAGACTTGGCGTTGAGATCCCCCAGCAACAGCACCGGGCGAGGGTGAAGACGGCCTACGACGGCACCCAACTCAACAAGGAACCTCTCGAAGTCGGCGAGGCTCTTGTTGGGCGAAAAATACGCACCAACTATGCCAATGCCGTCCGCGAGGGCGGCTATCCAGCCGTGACCTCGGGACGGGTTGACCAGAGCCCCGCCAATGATGGCCACCAAGCCGTCCAAGTCTCCCACCCAGTTATCCCTGGAGGGGACGAAGTACGGCTCGGCGACCACAGCCACGTCAATCGACCACTCTGCCATGCTCTGGAGGAAGAGGTCCTGAGCTCTGGCACAGTGGTTGATGTTGCCCTGGAGGAAATGGTACAGCGCCATTTATGCGCAGTCCATTCCCTCCGGGTTCGCACCATTCCTAGGCCGGGAGTCGGCCGATGAGGCGCCAGCCTGCGGGGGGGGGGGTAAAGGGCCCCCAGCAGCCTTGGCGCCCCGTCTCTTCCTGGGGGGCGCACAGGCCTTTCCACCCGCTGTGTGCCCAGCGGGCCTCCCTGCAGCTGTACAGAGGCTGCAGTTTGGAGCCGCGGAGCACTGGGCCGCCTTGTGGCCGGGCTGACCGCAGCGATAACACTGATCGCTGCGATCGACTTGGCCGGTGCACCGAGCCTTGACATGCCCAATGTCAAGGCAGCGGAAGCACCGCATAACCCTGGGTTGCAGCAGCTTCGCCCTCGCTGCAACCCACCCCACCAACAGACGCCCAGCATCAGCGACTTTGTTGGCCGCCGCCACCGGACACCGCACCCAGATCGCGCCGAGCCCGGAAGCGTCGACGCGAATCTCGCCCGTCCGCACGTCTGCAGGCGGACATCCACCGACACGGGCGACGGCCGCCACGACCTCATCCGGAGTAGTCAAGTCGTCCAGACCGTCAACGCGCAGCTCAGCGGTCTTCGTCGGCCTGGACAGCCGGACGTCCTCCGGGTTGAGGACTTCCCTCAACTTGGCGGCCAGGATGTCCGCCTTTTCTGCGCTAGAGGCACCCGACACCTCCAGCAGCCGCGCCCCCGTGATCGCCGGCCTCATTTTGAAGCCGGACGGCGTGCCAAGGTCAGGGAACGCGACTTTGGCCTTCGCCTCCATTAGGACCGCCTTGTAGGAGAGGCCCCTTTCGACGGCTCCGGGCTGCAGCGTAATCACTACAGCCGCGGAGCGAGGGGCTCTGACCCTAGGCGGTGGTGCCGGTGTGCCGGTGTGCCGGCTAGGCTTTTGGCCTTCTTTGGAGCCGATGCCGGTGGTGCCGGTGCCGGCGGTGCCGCCTTCTTCTTTTTTCGACGGCGGCGCTTCTTGGCCTCTGTCCAGCCCTCCGTCTTCTCGGTGGGCTCGGATGTGGTCGCCGCGGCCGCCGTCGTCTGAGAAGCGGGTGCGGATGCGCCCGTCGCAGTCGTCCGTGAAGCGGCCGCAGATGCGCCTCTCGCGGTCGTCCTCGAAGCGGCCGCAGATGCGGTTTTATTCGCCGCCTTACTGGACTTCTTAGGCCCTGCCGCCACCGCGGCCGAAGTCGCGGGCGCCGTCCCCGGTTTAGCGGGTACCGGCCCCGGCTGAGCGGGCGTCGCCTTTCTCCGCTGGTCCGCAGCGAGCGGTGGGCGGAGGGTCTCGGGTAGTAAGAGCCTCGACTCCAGGGCCTCGAGGCGTGCCCCCACCATCGTCCCACACTGCATCATGCAGATGCGCGCGATCTTCTCGATCTCCGCATCCGCAAGTGCATGGCTCGACGATGGGGCCGGCGACGGGGCCGCAGCGGAAGCAGTGCTGGCGGCCGTGGAAGCCATTCTTTGGGCGGCAAATTGCCGCTTGAGGTCCTCTACCTGGGAGCGGAGACGGCGGTTCTCCTCCCACAGCTTCGCCGTCTCGTCCGTGCTCGTACGACTTACGAGGACCCCAACCGCCTCTCTAATGTCGTCAGCCGCCTCCTTCAGGGCGCGCGTGAACGTGCCCTTCAGGTTGCCCGATTTGGTGGCAACCTTCAGGACGACATCCACGCCGTCCAGAACTTGGCGACTGAGCGCCATCGCCGAAACACCCTCGCCGGCCGCCATCCGAACTTCGCGCCGCTCTCGTGCCTGTCGGGACAACTCGGCGACTTCGCCTTCCGCGACAGCCTTTCGTTGCGCCCGTTTCGCAGCATTTGCCTCCGCCCTGTTCGACCCCAACCCCAAGGAGCCGTCACTTAGGTCCGCGATGGAGGGCCCGGAGTCGCTCGCCATGCTCTCCACGTTGTCTGACGGAACCGGCGTATCGGGCCGGGACACCGGCACGAACCGACCCCGCCTATCGCGCTCCGATAAACGAGCGTGGGCTCCACTCGCCACCGCGCGACCTCTCCCTCTCCGTGCCGCTGGCACCTTCGGGGCCGGCAGATTCTCCTCACTAGAAGAGAGGTCTACCGACCTCGAGCCCTCGCCGCGGGGGCGCTTTCTAAAAGCGCTCTCCGCCGTCGCAGTCTTTACAGAGGCGACCTCCAACTCGTGCAGGCGCTCCAGGCTGACCTGTGGCTCCCTGCACACGCTACTCCCATTCACCGCGCTTCTCACGCTTCTCTCCGACGCGACATCAGACTCTGACGCCGCATCCACCTCATCATCATTAGTTTTTGTTGTGGTGTGTTTTGTTTATTATTCATTTCCATAGGAAATATGACCCTGTGTCAAGCTACAGGTCCGAGCTAAAATAGTTGCCCATTTGCCAAAATAGTTTGCGTGCGTTGACAACGCTTTCCTCCCTGCTCCACTGTCTCTCCCCTCCATTAATCTTATCTTGCTTTGCCCTTTTCATATTTCTGATTTTGTTCATTCCTACTTTTATGTCCAGTCCATTCCTTTCTGGAATGTGCTTCCTCTCGATATCAGAACGGCCTCCACTGACTGGAGGCCGTCCTATGCATTGAAGCGAAAGATGTAAATTTATATTATACCACAAATAAGTGAAGACATCTTATAAACCTCCTTTCTTTTCTTTTGTATTTACACTTTTACTAGATAAAATGAAACGTAACCGGTTTTGATAGGGTCCCAATTTCTTTTTCGCACCGGGGCCTCTTGTCGCGTAGCTACGTCACTGAATTTTATAGTGAAAAGCTTGTGTAGCTTTACACATTGGACTTTGTACAGTTCTTAGAGCCCCTTCACACTAGCGATTTTCTAACCTACGCTGGACAACCGCTACGCATACGTTCGATACGTTCATCGAACGCCTACGTTACGTTACGTTACGTTGGATTAACGTATGCGCAGCGCACCGTAGATACGCCGCGACGCACCGAGACCTCACACAATTTCGTCGTCGTTTCGGTATGCTATAATATAATACCGCAGACGCCTTATTATCTGTTTTATTATCTGCAGAAGAAACGCCGATGCCGCGGCGTCTGCGCTACGCATATGATCATCGACCGCCTACGCTGGACAAATGCTAGTGTGAAGGGGCCCTTATTACAAACGCTTAGTAAGGTTTCATGAGCTTTTGACTGTATTTAAAATTCATGCTATTCCCATCCTCCATATATATATCAACTTGCCCCCCCCCTGGGCCATCGGCTGGCGACGCCCTTGATCACTAGTGCATTTCAAAACGGCGTAGTAGGAAGAAAAGGACAGAAGCATACGGCGTATAACTGTCAGAAAAAGATAAACATACTTTTTCCTCTAGTAGCAGTAGTTCCGTTGTTAGTTCGGTTGACCGAACTACTGAAACTTTCAGTTGCGATGGTTCGGTTCCCGTTCGACCCCTTCAGTTCGGCAAATAAACTAGGCATATAATGTAAACAAACTATATCTTAATTTTATTTAATTTTCTTATTTATAATAATATGTTTTTACCTTCAAAACGTAGGTACGAAGGTGAAGGTTTTATATTCTTTTACCTATTTAATATTTTTTTGCCTGTTTAAATTTGTTAGCATATTATCGATAGTTCTACATATTAATGTGTTGTTTACAGAAAAAGATTTTGCTAATACTTACTTAATTTTTTCGATAGATAATCAAAACTTATTTCTACGCGATACCGCACTACTGCTCCTGAAATATAAACCTATGTATTTTTTTGTATTTTTTTTCAATTTTTGACAAATTCAAATCTAGGTTTTACAAGAAACTTCAGAACTCTGCGATGCTTTTTCAGCGTGATATCGGCAATAACGTATTATTCACAGTTTCAATGGCGCTGCCATGGGCTTTTTTGTATTGTAGGAGCAGTAGTGACGACGACTAATTCTATATGACGCAAATAATAATTTTATACTGGAAACCTTCGTCACATATTCAGGATCATGAAGATAATGAAAATGAGGAATAAGCTAATTCTCCACATTCTCATTATCTTTATCATCACAGTCTGAATACAGTCCTGAGTGCATAGCAACCTTGAAGTTTTTACGATGTAGGTACAGCTATTTCCTATTGCCTATGAAGCTTTAGAAAATATATGAACCCCGTCATTTTTGCATCCAAATGCACAACATTAATGCATATTAATATTGACTACCTACTTATTTTGATATTTTCTCAATATAAAAAGAATTGAATTTTGATGCACAGACAAAAAGTATTATCTTAACAATGTCAGTTTTGTTTGTTTACGACCTAGTACGGTGGCGCCTCTATATAAGGTGCTATAAAAATATCTGCCACGGCTGCAATGGGAGACAGTATTGTGTTTATAGATTACAATAGTAAAGATAAATTATTGATCATTTGTCATATTTTTTTTCATACAAAAAATTTTACGTATAAATTTGAATTGATTTATTCGCATAAAACCATCACGTAGACTTGCTGTTGCCGCACCGCATCGAATAGGTACAATTCAATCGTTTCGCAAAACGCCGGCGCCGTTCATACACTGTTGCCATTCTTATCATTACGCCCCCACCCTGACCCGCACTACCCCGTTCGTCGCACGCGCCAGCCGACAGCCCGCTCGCCAGTCGCCCGGTCGCTCCCCGCCCGCTCGGAAGTTAGTTTTAATTAGCGGTTAGCGACGGGATAATCGCTCGCGCTTCCTTTAAAAATGCCTCCCAGACGACGGTATTCCAATCAAGCATAATCTTGAAATGGTGATGTGCTACCGCGAGTGTAACTCCATAACTGCGCATGCAGTAAACTTATACCAGCAGAGGTTTGGTGTGCGAGTGAGTCATCATACATTATTAGAAGTGTGGAAGAACTAAAAAGGCGCATCAAACGCGCATTTATGCAAGTAAAAAGTGAAATGGACACATTAAATAAAGTGAAGAGACATGTACGTAAGCGTGCCTACATTTGTGTGCAACGCGAAGGCGAAGGCAACGCCAAGTTACTGTAATTTATCGTTATTTGATACCTAAGTATTAATCTAAGCACCTACTGTTTAAAAATAATAAGAAAAAAATTGCGATTCTTACACTAACTTGTCAGTCCAAAGCCTGTTTTAAGTGTGATGGGAAGTTTATCATCTTATTTACCTACGTCAGTTTTTTGGAAGAATGCGGTAGCTGGTAAGTAATTGCACTTTTAAAACACTTTTTTCCCTGCGTATTATTGTGTACCTAGTAGGTTAGATAGTGACGAACTAATCAGCTGATTTCAGTTTTCATTCTCAGAACAGATAGAAAGAGATAGCAGTTGTTTTCATTGACGAAGCGACACATCGCGCGTAATTTGTGAAACGCGTTATGCAGAGTAGAGTCAATGTTTATTAAACTACTTTATTTTCTCAAATTAAATTAACTATTCTGGGGTACGAAAGTTCTTCACTATTGTAATCTTTAAACAGAATACTACCTCCCATTAAAGCCGTGGCAGATATTTTTATAGCACCTTATATAGCTTAAAAGTTTGGCAGTAATAATTTAAGAAAGTGCTGAAAGTGCTGAAAACGCTGATTGACGTGTTAAACGCCTTACGCACCATCCTTCTTGCTGTACGTCCCGCCAAGGTCATACTTCAAAAGTACCGTGAAAAAAAACAATTATATTATATTATTATATTACATATATTATTTATTTTTTATTTATCAATAGAGGCTCACACCGATTGGCGTTTACGTTAAAAACGAGCAGCATCTGGCTAGTGAGAGTTGCCGCATTGAATGGGTCGCATGCATGTGAGACGCATGTCTATTGTTCGGAACTCCACCCCACCCGCACCAACCATGAAGATATGAGCACCCGTATAAGTATTTATGCTCACACCGAAACAAATACATAAGCCCAGTCCGATTACCATGTTCGGTAAGCCTATCCCTTGGGAGAAGCAAGCCAAATACCTAGGTGTGATTCTGGACCACCATCTTACTTTCGGCATCCGACAACCTCCTAGGTTGACCTGCGATATGCCAATCCGAAAATAAAAACAAGAAAAAAAAATACATAAGCAAATACCGTGATATCCGTCGACAAAGAACACTGTACTGTGTGTACTATACTCCGTTCACAATATGATTTGACTTTTACACAAACCTTTTTTACAGTCCCTTCAACCGATTTTGACTTCTATTCCGTAGGCTTAATATGACATTAGAGGCTAAAAAGTGGTTACAATAACAACTGTTTTTTGCAGCTGCCATTTGTCATGCCACCAACGCAGTATAGTCAAAATCGGTTGAACGGACTGTAAAAAAGGGTTGTGTATTGTATAATCTTATTGTGAATGGAGTAGGTACTACCTATGATCATGAATCATGTTAAAACAGCTGTAGCCTGGGCCTGTAGCTGTCAGTATCACGTCATTGTCACTGTCAGTAGTGTTTGTTTAGTGTTCAGTCAACCTCGGACACTTCATACAAAACTTTCAAAATAATTACCTATTACTACTACAAAACCAAATGACGTCTGTACACGTGCAAATGTGTGCGTGAATTTTAGTAGGGTTGAATCAGTTGGATGTCTTGGCGTACAAAATGGCGCGAAAAGTGCAGCGCTTTGCGTCGGGCGAACCGAACGACGACGGAACTACCCGAACGTTTCGAGCATTAATACGAAGTGATCTTGTCCGAGCGTTCAATTATTTATTTCTTAAAGAAATAAAATAATGATATTTGATTTTGAATACTCGGATTTGTAATGACATAAAAGTAATATTATAGTATTTATTATGTAAAGAGGTTTATTTATTCATCAATAATGGTAAATTAAGGTACTATCGTGGACACACCCGCCTGACCACCACTAAGTTCTTTTTTGCTTGCACTCAAAAGATGGAAGCGCTCTCTACCCCGCCCCGTTGACTTCGCAGGTGCCAAGGGAAAAAATTGTTAACTGAGCATGCGGGAAAGTCCGCGATAGTACCTACCTAATTCCATAACTAAGACAATAAAGAGAGAGAGCAATATTAATAGCTGGTAATGTTGGTATGTTATTATTACGGAAGTTTTAATTGTATTATTATAAAACGACGAAAACTTGGAAAATAAATGAATCATCGAGATTAAAACTAATAAATAAAACTTAAAACAAAATAAATCGCAAAATTGTGTGTTTGTGTCAGCAATACATACAGCGCTGCAGTTCTTACGATTTTGAGCGCCCTGGCTAAAGAGTCGGCGATTAGCACTTCTAAGTGCGGGGTGAGGGTGCGGTATCTGATATAGCGCGGGGAAGGGAGTGTCCCTTCTGTACGTAGTACTATTCTGTACTATTAAGTATTCTGTGGTTCAGTCGACAGTCAGTTCCATTAACTTCATAGTTCATTGACACCATGAAGATATAGGTATAAATGGAGCCAACACTTAGAACAAAAGCTTGAAACCAACTGTGGGCTAATGCTCTCTTTCTGAATGCATACATAAGAACGAGATAGTGATATGTGTTTTCTTTATCTTATGTATGCATTCAGCAAGAGAGCGTCTGCCCACAGTTGGCTTCACTTAGGTATTTAGAGTGTTGCCTCCACTTTTATCTATAAGCTTCTTGATTGACACTGACTGACGTCTGAGTCTGACAGTCAATCAGTCATTCATACACGCCAAATTGTTCATTGTTTTGTTCAATTTTTGTTGCATGGTATTCATTGGTCGTGTCGTGTGTATTTGCAGTACCCTTTATGGGTATATATGTATGTTCTGTGATTTGCAGAGAATACCTTCCTTTTTATCAAATTGTGATTCTAAATGATTTACCTACAATAAAAACTAAATATTCTTATTTTTCATAGGTAGATTTTTTGGTATACAAGTGGAATTTTAAGTTCTTATCATCAGTTGTACATTTGTTGTAACATTTGGAAAGTTTGTGCTCCGGTTGTTCTATTTAATATTTTAGAATATGGATTTTAGTTCACGAAATCCGGCTACATCAAATGCATTAAATCTTGCTGCTAGAAACAGTGACGTTACTAACGTGGAGCGTTTGCTTCAAAAGATAAATCCAAACTGCGTTGATAACAGGGGGTGGACATGTCTACACGAAGCCGCTTACAACGATAGTTATGAATGCGTGTTGTTAATATTGAAAAGCTCTCGATGTAGACCATTAGCTGAGACTCATGAAGGACACACTGCATTGTACCTAGCATGTAAAAATAAGTGCTCGCTGAGGACTGTGACTGCATTGCTTAATTCTGCAAACGATATCGCAAACTACGGCAGTACGGAGGGAGTGACGCCTCTACATATTGCTAGTAGTCAAGGAAGTGTACAGTTAATAGAATTATTAATAGAGTATGGTGCAATTATTGATGTGCAGGACTTTGATGGAGATACACCTTTGCATGATGCAGTTCTAGCCACCCAGTATGAAGCTTTGGTAACTCTGCTGTACTCTGGCGCCAACCCTGAGATTAAGAATGAACCTGGCTGTTTTACACCCTTCCATTTAGCTTGCTGTAGAGGATACTACCCTAATGTTGAAACTCTTTTTCCTTTTATAACTGATATCAACCAAGTGACATCTTCAGGAGATTCACCGTTGACTTTGGCACTTCAGGGATTAAATGACAATATTGTATATTTCCTGTTAAAGAATGGGGCTGATCCTCATGTTAAGAATCTTTGTGGGGAAATGGCTATAGACATAGCCTTGAGTCTTGATAGCAGTATGGAAGTATTCCAAACATTATTGTCTGTAACAGACACAGATAAGCTAAACAGAAATATAATTTTCAATGCTTGTAAACCATATTATTTTAAATTTGAGATCTTAGAAGTGTTACTAACCAGTGATCTGGGACCAGAATTCTTTAGTTTTTCTGAACCATTTAATAAAGACGTAGATACATTTGAGGAAAATAAACCAAAACATGACCTAAATGCACCATTGAATTCATATTTAAATATATGTGGTTATATCTACAAGAAGTCACCAGAAAAGTTTCGAGAATTCTTTTATTTGTTTCTGATGAGAGGTGTGGAGGTGAATCCTTTTGATGCTAATGTATGTCCACCATTAGTGTATGCACATCATGTAAATACATCATGCTTTCATGAAGTAAGTTCATAATAAATCTGAGGCAAATATTAGGACATCAGAACAATATATTGTTTTAAACTTATATTGGTTTTTATGTAGTTTGATGATCCCAAATCTTTGCCATTATAACTCTTAAGAGCAAATATGATGTGTTAATGTTTCTTCTGAATTTTAGGTATTCAAAATACTGATAGAGCATGGCTGTAATGTAGATTACTGCAGTACATCTGGGTTGATTGGTGAGGATTATATTCCTGATGCATTCTATGCTTCAATGATTTGGTATCCTCCTTCAATGCCAATTATGGTGCCATATAGTATTTATTGTGAGCCTGGAGATTTCCAACAAATTGCCTATGAGAGGGGTCAACTAGGCATAATACCACAAAAAGTAAGTTATTAGGTATGCGCTAAGCTAGAATGTGTTAACCATTTTCCTGTCCAATGACCCACAAATGAGTCATTGCAATTGTTTTTGCTTAACGGGCAGTTAACTTGTTAAAGATCATGTTAGTTAGTCTTGAAAACTAATTTGCAGCTCATTAAAACTACTTAAGTTGCATTGTTGAATTGATAGTGCCTACAATAAAAGATATCTTAACAATTTTCAGGTACAGCGTGACCTCTTATATATGTTAGACAGCAACACCCATAGTATTACTGCAGAGTCTCTTCCATATCATGTGTCTTCTTTGAAGCATATTTGCAGATACTCAATTAGAAGCTTAATAAGAGAGAGACAAGGCGGAGTTAAGTCCACACAAGAGTTTATATCTATAATCCATAGCTTACCTTTACCTAAAATAATGAAAAATTATTTAAGATTTACGTGAAAATCAAGATTTCACAATTATGTTGATATTTAACAAAGATATTAGTTGTAATAAAAAAAAAATTAAAAGGGGTCTATATTTATTTAACTAACTAACAAACTATGTGTGTGATTCTAAAGTTGAGAAGTTAGGGAGCTCAAAATTAAACTAAAATAACTAAAAGGAATAAGGTTCGGGCGCCAGAGCTCACCAGGTAATTTAAAACAAAGGGAATCCGGGATAGCTAAAAGGTAAAAGACAGGACTTCTAATCTAGGTCGGAGATACTGAAATTAAGCTGCAAATTCTTTAACAATAGCTCATTTATTTCTATCGCAGGCAGTATGGCGAACACAATATTAGAAAGCCCCTTTCTTTTGAAGGGCACGTTGTTTTATAACGATTAAAATTCTATAACTAAAGTTTAGGTTTAAGTTGTCAGAATTGCACGTTTTTTAAGTTGAATCTACTAAAAGAAAACCAAGAGACATACCACAATCTTCGATAAATCTATCTATAATAAACCTGAAGGGTTGATTGGAGACTCGAGGGGAAACGCGTCAGCTCATCCATGATAAATTTAAGTTTCAAGGATGAAAATCCAAAATATAAGTAAGAACGCCTTTGGGGCTGAAAACAAAACGATTTCCTTAGTTAGATAAACCCACGCGTCGAGCAAAATGGCGACGAGATAAATCGGGAATTGTAAATTACTCACCGTTCTTAACGAAAACTAAACAATGCCAATCACTCGTGCTATGGGCACACTCAATACGCGATGGCGATATAGGAGCTGAAACAATGGAAAATCGACGAGGGTTAGGACACATGACCTCAAGTTTATTGTCAGGTCATGGCGAGGAAAATTCAACCAACAAAATACTCACGATTTCCCAAAATATTACCGTTGCACGGCTGCTGACATCACTACCAAGTGGTTCCAAGCAGGGGTGGACCCTTAAAATATTCCAATCTAATGATTGGCACGGAATAGAATTTTATTCGTGCTTCATCTTAGTGACTTCGGTCGGAAAGTGAATCCTACCTGTCCCAAACCGGAAACGTCAGAATAATCTGACAGCCGGGGAAATAAAATCCAACTGTCAAACTGATGGTCTATGGTTTTATCGATTACTCTACTAAATCCTTGCCAATCTATCAAATATCTAAAGTGTGTCAAGGCATTACCGTGAAAACTTCCAAAAAATGACGAGAGAGGTCGACACTATGTAGCGAGTAGAAAATACTCGTTACATTACATCCCTCCCCGAAAAATAAAAGAAAGGAACTTTCTTTTATTAGAAAGAAACAACGAAAAACGAAGTGAACAAAAAATTCAATAACAAAAAACTATCATAGTGCAGTTAGGCGTCATGGCCACTGACTAAAACTTCGGTACTACAACCGATCAACAAAACCAAACAACAAACAAATCCAAATTCAGTTAAGCCCGAGGGCTGCTGACTAAAATTTTAACAAAACTACTAAATATTAAACACTAACTTTGAGTACAGTTAAGCGCTATGGCTACTGACTAACTTTACACTAATTTACTAAACTATCCTACACCTCTTAAGTTCAGTTAAGCACTATCGCCACTGACTAACTTCAGCCAACCTACTAATCTAAACCACTCTACTTAAGTTCAGTTAAGCACTATCGCCACTGACTAGCTTCAGCCAACCTACTAAACTAAACCACTCCACTTAAGTTCAGTTAAGCACTATCGCCACTGACTAACTCTACACATCTCTACCAACTAATCTGGAGTGCAGGTAGGCACTATCGCCGCTGACTATCCTCAACTAACCTACAGTTCAGCTTTGAGTACAGTTAGGCACCATAGCCTCTGTCTATCTCAGCAACAACCAATTAAAAATAACAATACCTAAACTTAAATTCTAGATAGAGTTGAAGGACTCTACCTAAAAGTATAGATTCCGAACCAATAAAGTCGGACAGAGTTGAAGGGCTCTTACCCAAAAATATTGATTCCTAACAAAAAGGTTAGATAGAGTTGAAGGGCTCTATCTAAAAAGGTTGGATATAGTTGAAGGGCTCTATCCAAAAGTATTGATTTCCAACAAAAAGGTTAGATAGAGTTGAAGGGCTCTATCTAAAAAGGTTGGATAGAGTTGAAGGTCTCTATCCAAAAATATTGTCACAGCAATAACCTGTAACAAACAAAAACCATATTGTGATCGGCGCTACACCACCGAACTTCCGAGCACAATAGTAAAAAGGTATGACGAAAGTCAAAATTCCCCATTGTGACTGGTACAACATTGACCAACACAAGGGTAAAAGGGCAAATGAAAGCTGTGATTGGCTCTACTCTACCAACCTTCCAAGCACAGACAAACAAACAAAATATATTAGATTACCGAAGGGGAAAATCACAATACCTAAAGGCGAAAGCCAAGATGAAATCGAGGTCAACAATTACACCAAGATCCAAAAACAAAGTACATTCTTTAACAAAAGTTTCAGAATGACCGCAAAAACAAGGTAGGACGCTCTATAACAAAAGTTACGGAATGACCTCAAAAGCAAAATCCGGTATGAACGCGTTTCTAACAAAGTCAAATCCAAGTCTAGTATCGAAGAAATATCTAGACAAAAAACAACACTGTCAACAAACAGTAAAAAAATTGAATTAAAATCAATAACTATTTAAAACTATGAGAGAAATAGAATGATTCTAATCTACAAAAAAGAAAGATTACAAAAAACTTGAAATGAAATTTAAGTTTTAAAATCTTTTTAGGTAATAAAAAAAACCTAAAGTGTAAGGTTGTATAGGGTCTCTCTTTTTCAAAAAAAATGTAAACAAGTAAAGGATTACCTTTAAAAAAGAAAGAAAGAAAAGATATAAGATCCCATACAATCTCAACAAACAAACAAAACAAACAAGATAAGATCCTTTGATGTGTAAAATGTATAGTGTAAAGAGTAGGTATTTCTAAATTAACCAAAATGACCTAAGTTTATTTTAGTAAGAATTGAATTGGAATCTAATAAATTGTAGTGAAGTTACCTAACATAATAATAACCTTCAGATCGTCATAACCTTTCATTCATCGTTCTATCAGAGACGAGTCTTCACACAAAAATACTCAATACCAAAACCAAACCTATGAATTCCCCAAAATTTTAAAATTTAATTATATCCTTTACATGATAACGACCCACGGAACCCTTATTTAAATCTTTCAAAACATAAACGTTATCAGAAACTTTTTCAGTTATTTTACACTTTAAGAACTTAGGTGCAAGCTTCGCCGAAAAATAAGCAGGTGCATGAGATTGAACAAAACTTCTTCTCCACACAACATCACCCACATCAAAAGAAATGACTTTCCGACCCTTATTATAATAAGCGGCATTTCGCTTATACCCCTTTAACAAATAAGCTTGAACTTTTACAAAAATATCACTAAGTGAATTAAGAGAAACTGCATAAGAGTTCCTATTTGAAACCTCTAGTTGAGATAAATTATCAACAGAGTTACTAAAATGATGTAAGGAAGCATCTAAAACAAGTTCCCTACCAAACATAAGAAAATTAGGTGTAAATTCTGTAGCAAGATTTACACTATTATTTAAAGCTAATTGAACATTGGGCAAAAAACTTGACCAAGTCCTATGATCATCTTTAACAAAACACGATATGCAAGTTTCGACTGTTTTATTATATCTCTCAACAGGATTATTTTGAGGTGTGTACAATGTGTTATAAAATATTTTAGTTATATTAAAACCTTTCAAGAATTCTACAAAATGTTTTGAAGTAAATTGAGTTCCATTGTCACAAACTACTATTTTTGGACAACCAAATTTAAGAAATATTTCTTTTTCAAAATGTTTACAAATTACTCTAGTAGTTGCATTAATCATTGGAAAGAACCAGCAATATTTAGTAAAAACATCTACAACTGAAAGTATGTATTTATGACCAGAATAAGTTTTAGGTAAAATACCTATTATATCTACCGAAAGCATAAGCATGGGGCGATCAACCTTTTTAGGATTAATCATCGTACCAAAAGGAGGAGAAGTAGTATGTTTGTAAGCTTTACAAGTATCACAAGACAAAATGTATTGGTGAACATCATTAAACATACCTTTCCAAAAATAATGTTGTTTTAATTTCTTTAAAGTTTTATGAATACCTAAATGACCTGAATTTACATCATCATGATTTGACCTAATAGTATCTAAGATATTCTCTTTAGGAATAACTATCTTCCAGTCCAAAAGACTATGAGGGTTAAATTTATTTTTACAATATTTATACAAAGTGTTATTTTCGACTCTAAAATTCTTATACTTTCTAGGAGATTTCTGGCATTGAATAAATATTTTTCTATACCAAGGATCAATAATATCATCATCAGGGAAGACTAAATTATCCTGAGTGGTTATAGCGGTGACTTCTATACGAGATAAAGCATCTGGAACTAAATGTAATGAACCTTTTTTATGAATAATATCAAAAGTAAATTGAGAAATTCTAGCAGCCCAACGAGCTAAGCGTCCACTAGGATTATTGAGACCTAGGAGCCATTTCAAACAAGCGTGGTCAGTAATAACAGTAAACTTCATTCCCTCAATATAAGGTCTAAAATGTTCTATGGAATCTAAAATAGCTAATAATTCGCGTTCTGTGGTACTATAATTTCTTTCACATTTATTAAGTGATCTAGAATAAAAGGCAATGGGATGTTGATCACCATTATCATCTTCTTGACTCAAAACACTACCTATGCCCACAGAGCTGGCATCACAATGCAAAAAGAAAGGTTTTTCAAAATTAGGACATTGCAAAACAGGAGAAGTTATTAAAGAATGTTTTAATTCTTGAAATGCATTTTCAGCTTCGTCATTCCAAGTAAGTGACTTTTTAGAATTTTTACTACCTGCTGTCAATTTAGTTAAAGGAGAAGCAATATCAGCAAATTTACAAATGAATCTACGATAATAAGAACATAAACCAAGGAAACTGCGAAGTTGTTTTACCGTTTCTGGGCGTGGGAAATTTTCTATTGTCTCTAATTTAGAAGGATCAGTATGTAAACCATTACTGTCAACAATGAAACCAAGATAGCGAAGTCTGTCCTTGCAAAAATTACACTTTTTTAAATTTACAGTTAAACCTGCCTCTTTTAATATACTATGAATTTTATGCAACTGTGCTATATGGCTATTAAAATCAGAATTAATACAAATTAAGTCATCTAAATAACAGAATACAGAATTATCATACTCTGGACCAAAAAGTTTATCTACTAGTCTCTGCAACTCAGCCGGTGCATTTGTGAGACCAAATGGCATGCGAACAAATTCGTACAGACCTTTTCCAGGTACTACAAAAGCAGTTTTTTCGCGGGAGGATTTTTCAAGTGCAATTTGCAAAAATGCTTTAGAAAGATCTATAGTACTAATATATCTAGCACCTCTAAGGTTATCTAATATTCTAGAAGTATAAGGAAGGGGATAAGAATCTTTAATAGTAACAGAATTTAAACGTCTTGAATCTAAACACAATCTAGTACCTCCATCTTTCTTTTCTACCGCCAATACGGGTGAACACCAAGGAGACTTAGAGGGTTGAATAATACCTTCTCCTAATAAAACTTCAACTTCATCAAAAAGTTCCTTTTGCTTAGCAGGACTCAGAGGCCAATATCTCTGTTTAAAAGGTTCACTAGTAACGTTAATTTTATGTTCAACTAAATGAGTAAGACCTAAACCTCTCTTCTCATAAGAAATATCTTCAAACAAAGCAATAATATTATCTAATTTTTGTTTCTCAGAAGGAGAAAGTTCAGAAATAGAGGTAATTGAACAAACTTGTTTATTATTTTCTGGAACAAGTATAATGTTCTTCCACAATTCTTCAGCTAAATGAAATTTAATCCAAAAGTCAAAACCTAAAATAATTAATGGATCAAAAGAAGGAATAATTAAAAACTCTACGGATTTAGTTATATTATCACAAGTTACTGGCAAATCCATGGCACCAATAATTCTCCGGGCGGAGCCATCCGCAGTGCAAGCAGCGCCACTAATAGGTCTAATTTTATAACCTGACTGTAAAAATCGTTCATGTGTATTTGAGCCTAAAATGCATTTATCGGAACCACTGTCCAACAAACCTGAAAAAATTTGATTACCAACAAAAAAAGTTAAAAATGGTCTAGCATCATTCTGTTTTGTAAATAGAATAGGAGCCGAACGATAAATATTAAAAAAGGTTTTTAAATAATCTAACCAGTTGGAAAATTCTTTGTCACGGGCAACATCATCAGGCTTGTGACCTCTAACAATTTTTTCACACATCGAGACGCTCGAAGTTTTATCAAAAACGTGGGCTCGATGCTGCCTAATCAGTTTTTTGACTCTTGCGACTTTTTAGTATCCAAATTACAAACGTCACAAGTCTTAGAAGTGACCCCAGCTTTATGACACTTAAAACAAACAACACCTGGAATAGACTTGCAATTTTTATATAAATGTCCAGGTTTTTTGCATTTTAAACAAACTAAATCATTAGAAACGGCATTAGATTTAACAGAAGGTTTAAGGGATTCTTTAAAAGGTTTTCTATTGACAACAACTTCTAAATCTTTTGCAAGTTCTAGAAATTGTTCGATTGAATCTATTTGTCTTCGAAACAAAAAGGGTGTGTAAATTGGTAACATATTTTGTTGTATCACGTTAACTAAAGTGTAGTCAAATAAAGGTACTGAAAGACGACTAGCCATATCATAAATTTCCGTAATGAAATCAGGAAGCGACTCAGACTGTTTCTGTTTCCTTGTGCGGAGCTCATTTTCTAAAAAGTGATCAAAATTAGGTGTATCAAAGCGTTTCAAAAGCGCAAGCTTAAGCTTGTGGCGGCTTAGTAATCGGAATATGCTGAGTTGCATTATTGACGAAGTACGTGGGAGCGGGCAATCGGCTCGCCAGTCGCCTACATACCACCGCCCTGCCTCGTCGCATTCATTGTACGTAGTTAGCTATAACGAAGTATTGTGGAACTTGAATTAAAGACATTTGTTTCCTCGGAGTCGGATTCTTTATTTATCTCACCAACAACATAACACGCACAACACTGGTGACCTTACGACGATTTTAGGATTCCGCGTTGTTATTCAGATAGCAACAGGGTAGGCGACTCAAAACAGCTTACGAGGCAGAGGCGTTTAGACCGCGTGGTGCAAAGTGAAACGTAACGTGCTTTAGCAAAGTAAAGCGACGCGTGTGCCGTTTTCAAGATGAACCCGCAAGCGTTAATCAGCCACCCCGGGGCAGCTGCCGTAGGAGACGTATCAATAGTAACAGTGCAGATGAGAGTTCCGGAATTTTGGAGAGAAATACCAAGATCATGGTTCATCCAGTTCGAGGCA
This sequence comes from Charanyca ferruginea, assembly GCA_947361185.1. Taxonomy (NCBI): domain Eukaryota; kingdom Metazoa; phylum Arthropoda; class Insecta; order Lepidoptera; family Noctuidae; genus Charanyca; species Charanyca ferruginea. The sequence continues at coordinate 42,868,119 of OX376056.1, forward strand.
ATGATGGCACCACAGAAGCAAAGCGACACCCAGAAGTACGAAATGGTGCTCGCAAAATTACCAACGGACGTTGTACGCCAGGTAACCGACATCATCGAAGCTCCGCCGGATACAGCGAAATACGAAACAATTAAAAGGCGTTTGTTGTCAGTGTATGAAGAGAGTACAGATACACAATTTCGCAGATTAATGCATGACACAGAACTGGGGACACAAAAACCGTCCCAATTACTCAGAGAAATGTCGGCCTTGGCCAAGAAATGCAGTTTGACGGAGGAACCATTGAAGAGGCTGTGGCTGGGCAAGCTAACGCCTAACGTACGCGCAATGTTAGCAATAAGCGAAGACACCAAGTTGGAGGATCTGGCTAGGAAAGCAGATAAAATACTGGAAACCTTGGGAAACGGCGAGGTCGCATCCATCACACCCAGCACATCGACAGGTGACGGTATAGCCAGCCAGTTGAAGGAACTAACATTGGAAATGAAGGAACTACGCGGTGAAATAAATGAGATCAGGAGGCGAAAAGACAACTCGGGCGGCAGACGATGGCAACAACGCCCTAGATCCAAAAGCAGGACGCGGCGCACACCAGAATCTCCCGACTGGCTATGCAGACACCACTTCCGCTACAGGAACAACGCGCGGACGTGTGAAGCACCATGTAGCTGGACCAAGAAGCAGCAGAAGCAGGAAAACTAGACGCGGTGCAGTCAGCGTCGGTGGACGATTGTGCCGCGGGAAACCACCGGCTTTGCGTGAAAGACTACAAAACGGGAATTGTGTATTTAGTGGACACGGGTGCGAATGTGTCAGTGATACCAGTGAGTAAAGTGAAAACAAAACAAAAACAAGAGTGTACGTATAAACTTTACGCAGCAAACAACACAGAAATAAAAACCTACGGTGTAGTGACTATAGAATTAAACTTAGGACTAAATAGAAATTACAAATGGTCATTTATAGTTTGCGAAGTGAAACAGCCAATCATAGGGGCAGATTTTTTAAGAGCGCACCAATTAGTCGTAGATTTACATAACAAAAGGTTGATTGACGGTCTCACTAATATAAGTAGGGAAGCAGGTATAGTGAAATGTTCCCAATTTACCATATCTAGCATTCAGCATGACAACCCGTACAAAGATCTGCTCGAAAAGTTCTCAGAAATAACTAAACCAATTTCGTACAAAGAACCTACTTGTAGTACCAATTAAAAACAGTTAGAATTCTAAAATGGGAAATTTCCAAAATAAAGAAAACGTAGCCATAGCGCAGGCCCAAGTAGTAGCAGGACAGCAGTTAGAGAACAAACTAAACTATTTCGGAATAATGTTAATCATTATCGCCGCTATAATGGGCATATTACTATGTTACGCTATCAAGAGAGGTTGCGCGGGCCAAGCGAGGGAATGGTTAAGAAAAGAAGTGCCGGGAATACTGGCGAGACAACCCGGTACAGGGGGAAACCCGGCACCGACGGCCACCGCCACGGGATACGTATAGCTAATCGATGTTGTGAAATGTGCAAGAAAACGATAGTGAGTAAGAATAAGTTGTTTCTCATATTTATATTGTAGTTTATTTTGTGAACGGCGTTACCATGACCAAAGCTGCCGACCCGCGAGGTGTTAGTTAATTATTGCAGAGCGGAGGTCATGGTAACTACCCTTAATAATTATTGTATATTAATATGTATAATGTCAAGTCGGCTCAGAGCCCAGGCGAGGACGAGACCGCAATTTTTTTTAGAAAATAAGGTTCATAGAAGCTATATTTAGCGATAGGAATAAAACAATAGGCAGCATTCAACTGTTGGAATGCTGACAGGATAGAATGTTATCGTAAGCAACAATGTAACTTAGGAGACTTCTTAGCACGATAATAGTGATGTAAGCATGTATTTTACGTTAAGAATAAAATTTTATTGTGTAAAATTTTGGGAAAGGGGGGGTGTGATGTGGCGGCTTAGTAATCGGAATATGCTGAGTTGCATTATTGACGAAGTACGTGGGAGCGGGCAATCGGCTCGCCAGTCGCCTACATACCACCGCCCTGCCTCGTCGCATTCATTGTACGTAGTTAGCTATAACGAAGTATTGTGGAACTTGAATTAAAGACATTTGTTTCCTCGGAGTCGGATTCTTTATTTATCTCACCAACAACATAACACGCACAACAAGCTCATGCCAGGAAGAAATACGAATTCGAACAGATCTAAACCATTTGAGTGCAGTACCATCAAGCAAATCTGTAAAAGAACCAACCAGCAAATTTTCGTTGTAATTTCTATAAAGAAAATATTCTTCAACTTGTGTAATAAAATCGCGAACACAAGTTCTACCATCATAAATTATTTTGCTCTTTTTCAAATCAGGCAGTTTAGTAAGAGGAGGAAAGTTTTTACGAATGTTTTCGTTAACAAGCGCATTCAAGGAGTTAAAAGAAGGCAAAGCTCGAGCTGTAAAATCCGAAGACGAATGTGCGATTCCAGATTCAAAAGGATTGCCAACATCGGTGGCATTAACCATCTCGTGACCTTTCTCAACAACATTAGCATCAGCAGCAGTACAAGCTTCGACCTCAACCGAATCCTGAGGCGGTGGAAACTGAACTCCCTTGTCCTCCATGACTAACGAGTAACAAGGCAAATAGCAACGAAAAGCAAGGACTAAACTTCAAAGAATTTCAAAATAAATCAAAGTTTGAAAAATAAAATTAAAGTTTGAGGTTATGTATGAAAATCAATGTGGTATTTCCATGAAAAATTGCTAAGTTATTTAACGTTAAAAAGTGCAATAATAACTCACAAAACGGCTTAAAATTAAATAAACTAGGTGCACAATAATGTACTTAATGTTTAAATTTAATTATTAACATAAAAAGTTAACTTAGATATGAATTATATCACTGTATGAGATTTAACAATAGCACGGTCTACACTTAACAATTGTTGGTTTTGCTAAGGAAAAAACATGTTAAAAACACAAGAAATTAAACAAATTATCCAATGTAAAACTAAAACATTGTTTGCAAAATACAATATCAAACTAAGTTACAACTTATGAGTCTAATTATTCAAAGTTTATAAACTAGATCAATTACAATGTAAAAACAATATGAAAACTTAATATTGTAAACAATAGACTCATTAGTTAAAATATAAATGAATTTAGTGTGCAATACTGACTGTACTCACCGTACAAACCTGCTCCAGTCCCTGTTCTAGTGCGACAATTGTAATATAAAAAAAATTAAAAGGGGTCTATATTTATTTAACTAACTAACAAACTATGTGTGTGATTCTAAAGTTGAGAAGTTAGGGAGCTCAAAATTAAACTAAAATAACTAAAAGGAATAAGGTTCGGGCGCCAGAGCTCACCAGGTAATTTAAAACAAAGGGAATCCGGGATAGCTAAAAGGTAAAAGACAGGACTTCTAATCTAGGTCGGAGATACTGAAATTAAGCTGCAAATTCTTTAACAATAGCTCATTTATTTCTATCGCAGGCAGTATGGCGAACACAATATTAGAAAGCCCCTTTCTTTTGAAGGGCACGTTGTTTTATAACGATTAAAATTCTATAACTAAAGTTTAGGTTTAAGTTGTCAGAATTGCACGTTTTTTAAGTTGAATCTACTAAAAGAAAACCAAGAGACATACCACAATCTTCGATAAATCTATCTATAATAAACCTGAAGGGTTGATTGGAGACTCGAGGGGAAACGCGTCAGCTCATCCATGATAAATTTAAGTTTCAAGGATGAAAATCCAAAATATAAGTAAGAACGCCTTTGGGGCTGAAAACAAAACGATTTCCTTAGTTAGATAAACCCACGCGTCGAGCAAAATGGCGACGAGATAAATCGGGAATTGTAAATTACTCACCGTTCTTAACGAAAACTAAACAATGCCAATCACTCGTGCTATGGGCACACTCAATACGCGATGGCGATATAGGAGCTGAAACAATGGAAAATCGACGAGGGTTAGGACACATGACCTCAAGTTTATTGTCAGGTCATGGCGAGGAAAATTCAACCAACAAAATACTCACGATTTCCCAAAATATTACCGTTGCACGGCTGCTGACATCACTACCAAGTGGTTCCAAGCAGGGGTGGACCCTTAAAATATTCCAATCTAATGATTGGCACGGAATAGAATTTTATTCGTGCTTCATCTTAGTGACTTCGGTCGGAAAGTGAATCCTACCTGTCCCAAACCGAAAACGTCAGAATAATCTGACAGCCGGGGAAATAAAATCCAACTGTCAAACTGATGGTCTATGGTTTTATCGATTACTCTACTAAATCCTTGCCAATCTATCAAATATCTAAAGTGTGTCAAGGCATTACCGTGAAAACTTCCAAAAAATGACGAGAGAGGTCGACACTATGTAGCGAGTAGAAAATACTCGTTACATAGTTTACAACGTAAAATAAATCAGCTTATAAAGCTTTACTCAGTTTTGTGATCAAATAAACGATTTATTCATATAAAAATGTCTTTCTACTTACATAAATATTATTATTTTACATAATTTACAATTTTATTGGAATACAAAACACTGGCGACGATTCTCAGTAATTTTTTTGGTAGTAATAACATATTTAAACATAAAATCAAGCCTGTTTCCCCGAAGGATAAGGAGGAGCTGTGTTAGGGTACAAACCGTATCATATTTATTTAAAATTAGCTCCGTTCGCCATATGTTTTTCAATTTCGGCAACACTGTAGACAGAAAAATCTCAGTTATTTACTTCAGCAACTTGACGTCATAAAAGTTCGTCGATAGGACGATACTACTTTCACCACTACTTTTTACTATATATTTCGTTATACATGTATGGCTTGGCGCTGGACGAGGCATCGCGTTTTGTGTCCGTGGCGGTGAAAAGATTAATGGGATGTTGAAGGTATAGAAAAAAAATCGTAATCCACCGCGTACAAAGGCATGCATAGCAATCTAAACTAATATTATAAAGATCAAGAGTTTGTTTGTTTGTTTGAACACGCTAACCTCAAGATCTATTGGTTTGAATTGATTTTTTTTTGTTGGATAGTCCATTTATTGAGGAAGGCTATAGGGCCATGCGAAGCTGGGTCGGGTCGCTAGTAGTTAATATTAACGTATGCAATAGTTCACTAGTATAAAAGATAGACAACAGTAACTTACGTCCTGGGCACGAAGGTTAGGTTATCGACTCCCGCATCAGTGATCAGCACATCATCTTCAATACGCACACCGCCGAAACCGCGGAACTTGTCAACTTTGTCCCAGTTGAAGAACTTGGCTTGATCTGGGTTGTTCTTAGCACCATTTAAGAGCTGAAAAAAAATAAAAAATATTATTTTTTCTTCACAACGGACACCGTACAACACGGGCGTTAAATGCCTGTTTAAGATCTCTTGAAAGGTTTGGAAACGATAATATCATTATTGGCCCCTATGCAACATTCGTCGTCAGAATTATATACTGGCCATGACTTGGCTTAGAAGCCCTTAACCTTTTCACCGCCACGGACTTCAATAGTAGTTCCGGATTTTCGTGCCACCAGCGCCACGACTTCATTAGAAGCTCTTCATTTTTTCAGTCTTATAGTTGTTATTTTTGTTAACCAATCCTTGTCGATAATTATATTCCCATCTCTACAAATCAGTTAGTTGTCAGTGCCCCGAGCGCCACGAACTTCTATAGAAGTTGTCCTGTGTCGTCATATGCGTATGGGTGTCAAGGTCATTTAAATATAGTGCAGCACTAAACGGATGACGGCGCACGCATCTTTCTTTCCTCGTATTGCTTGTGACAACAATAATATTGACCAAATAAATAAACAAATGCAGAATGAATAAAGAATTAGACTCTGATGAGCTTTTAAAAGTTTGCAAGGTATGGAATCTGATTCGGAATAATTAAAAATAAGGTTATTCTTTTTTGCGGGCATAGTTTTGCTGCGTTATATAAGTTATATATTAAAAACATCTTTCGTTTCGTTTACAAGTAAAATAACTAGGTACTGTATAAAACAACTCTTTTTGTTTATAAACAGCTGAGCTTTTAATGTTTAACTTTTTTATGGATCACTGTTGGAGAACTCACCACTGTTTTTTAAATAGTTAAATACCTACATAATTACCTACTTTCCATTTCCAGAAAACACGTAGAAAACACTAATACACAAAATTCCGTTTAGATACGGTAATAAACGTTGGCTGAAGTATTTAGATAAAAAAAAAACAAAACAGATAGGTGAAAGAAATAAAGATCATAGGCGACATCCCTAATCAGAATTGAATTTACCGTGCTCTGAGCGCCAAGAGCTTGATATGAAGTCAACGGATGACGCCATGAAACAAATAGAGATGTACCATATTTCGTATAGCTTTAATTGAATCATTAATTTATTTCTTTGATACTTACAATTTATACTGTTATTTTTTACTAACAATACTGTGAAATAATGCAAGTATAGAAATATTGAATCTGTTTTTATTTATATTCGTAAATTTATGAATAAAATTATACCTAACGCGTAAAAGTTTAATTTATCGATAGGACGATACCCTCACCACTACTTTTTACTATATATTTCGTTATACATGTATAGCTTGGCGCTGGACGAGGCATCGCGTTTTGTGACCGTGGCGGTGAAAAGGTTATTTTTCGAAGAAAGTTGCCAGTGAAATATTTTTCGTCATAACCAGTATAACGGTGTAATTTACTTCGGAAAGCTTAGTTTATTAACCAACTGCTACCGACTACATCTAGTTCTAGCCGGTTAATACTAGGTGTAGCCGCACTTCGAGTTTCAGCCGTAACATCTATACATATAATAAAACAGTAAAATAACTGTGTCTGTACATTGAATATATTGAAAAAATAATAATTGAGGGGGGTTTAGAAACAGTAATAGAGCACGAATTAAAAAAAAAATTCTGTTTGTTTGTCCGTTTGTTTGTACACGCTAATCTTCGGAACTGCTGGACGGATTTGAATGTTTTTTTTTTTGTTGTATAGGTATTAAGTCTGGGCAACATAGGCTATAATTTATGTTGGAAACTTAAACACCTGATGCAGAACCGTAATAGACCAGCTAAACTATAAGAGATACAAAAATCGTACCGGGTAGCCTACCCGGTAACGCAGGGGAGCAGTCACTTAGATTTTAATTGATCAGGTATTTTTTACAATAAAACTATAACCATGCCTAGAAAGAGGTCAAATCTTTTCCAATGTTCCAAAGGAGCTAAAATATTGAGGATCATAAGATCCCAAGAATCTACCGAAGAGCGTCAGGAGAGACTTGACTTGACGTAGGGGTTACGCGGGGGATATAAAAGAAAACCCAACGTAACCGGTCAACATAAAAAATATATTATAGAAAAGGAGTGGGTAAGTTTACGGTCACTAATTCCCTTTCAACCTCCCCTGGGAGTTGCACTGTACTCTCCTGGCTCAGCCTTGAGCACGACGATCACAGCGGTGTGCCACGCTGGAGACGCCAGGTGTGGTGACGGTCGGCAGGTGGTGAAGCCGGACCCGAAGTGAGCTCGACGCGGCCACGCGGGATAAATAGGGACCCGGGGGCGCGGAGCTTGCTGTCCGGCGGTGTGGACGAGCGGTGGTGCGGCACCCAACGTTGGGATGCAATTGATGTCCGCGGATTAATAAAAATTCAGTTGTTCAGCCGGAACTTTGGACCCTGGAATGCAACGTCCAGCGTGTCACAAGATGGCCGAAGGTCATCTCCGCTGATTGTGACACCAAAGCGTAAGCAAAGCGAGATGTACTAGTGCGCTAATGAAGGTGTGTGTGGTTGTCACAATCAGTACGGAGTTTACAATGAGCAATGGATGACTTGACTTAAACAAAGAAACAAGGCATGATTTGCAGATTCGAACCGCGTGGTAAATAGGTACCTACGTGTAACAAAATGCACTGAGCTAGGAGCAAATAGGTTGCATCTGCATTAGAAATAACGCGTAAGGCGTATTAAGCTGCAATAAGAAGAAGCTAAACGATTACATAGGTGCACGCCCTAACATAACCTATAAGGTAGGAACACGAAATGTAAAATATAGTTAGCTGTTCAACACTTACCCAATATGGGGTTATAAATTCACTGAGTTTAATATTTAAGACTATTATTAGTCAATTTAAACTGGCTGGCGAGTAAATTGGCGAAGAACATTTAATGGGTAACAGGTGTAACTCTGTCTATCTTTGCCGATGCCGGAATTCGAAAAAAGGACTGTCATGTCCTTCGTCGTGGCTTAAATACGGTAGTTGGCATAGATAACATTCCTCATTTCACACGTTCGGATACCACAATTAGGCGGACTTCACTAGTACTATAGCTAATAGTAACTTTGGACGTCCCTAAATATTAATAATCTGTTAATGTGATTTGACATTTATTTGTTGTGGTGAGGTTAATTGTTGATATTTGGTTGTGATTTTAATTGTTTTCAGGTAAAGTAACGATACAACGTTACAATACCCCCCCGCTTAGGTAGGGTTTTTACCTAGGTAAAAATCCTTGTGGTGTTGCACTAGCCACCACCTGAAATACGACCCTTCTTTACATCTTCATTCATCCATCCTCCATCCATTTCTTGCATTCGTTCACCTAATATCCCAGCAGACCACCTAATAAGGAGGTGGGTCCGCATCCTAGCAAGTATGTGAGAGTAGATTGTCCGAAGTTGACTAAATACTCGCGCAAGTCAGACTGAGCTAGTGGCTACTTACTACTATGAACCATGTATATAAATATTGAAGTTACTACAGAGTGTATATAAATATTGGATGTAGGCTTATTTTTGGAGTATCCAACCGCTCCTGCATAGGCTTATTGAATGAGTTGCGATCCGCTCAAATATAAATAAATAAAATCAAGAAGTAAAGTTTTTTCTAGTTTTGGCTTTGGTTAATGGAGTAACTATACCGCCCCTGCAATGGCTTATTTAATGAGTTGCAAACCGCTCAGATAGTAAAATAAATAATATCTATTGATAAAAAGACCAATAGCTATATAAGGAAAAAAAAACTTGGTTCAAAGTAGAAGTGTTAAGCTAAAATGTAGGTACTTGAAAATAAACCAATTCAGTAATCGAACCCTCAATGTCTTAACCAAATTGTCGAACCTCTATGTTTAAAATATCGCTGCTTATTGAGCGAAAGTGTTATGTTCAGTAATGAAACTAACTAATTAAATAAATGAAATAGCTGTAAGCTGGTATCAAAAGGAAAAAAAATAATCAAAAATTATTAAAGACTACTAGTGGTATGAACAAATATTATTCTAGTTTTATTTTAATATTGAATTATAATTTATTAGCTATTTATTAAGTTTTAATTTTAATTTAATTTTGTAACGACTAACCAAATTAAAGTATTTTATGTGCCAAAAGCCTATGTATCCGAATGTCCTCAGAGAAAAACATTGTTTCTGAATTTCTTGACAGTAGTTGACATATATATGTGGACGAGCCATAACGACGCAGTGACGTTTTGTAAAAAATAAAAACAGAATTATAAAATATAATAAATAGTGGGTAAATGTTGAAAGCCATTCAAACTTATGTTAAATACTCCGACTGTTACAAATTTTTAGCTTGAAGAGCAACGTTATGGTTGTTGTCCTACGGTGAAGTTACCGAAAGAATAAAAATTAAATTGTTCCAAATATAAAAATACAAGTGACAAGCGTTTTACATAATATTACGAAATTATAGGTGCAACTAATGTGTATGTACACTGGTTATGTATGAATTACAATTATATGCAAAGTTTCCAAAAATAATTAAATTATTTCAATGACATAAGAAAAAATATTTTTTCTTAATTAAAGAAGACCACTCAAAAATTGTGGCTGGCTGTACCCAGACAATAAGGAGTGTAACAGCTGTTTATGGATAAACAATTTTAAAACCACTTTTTGAAGATGAATATTATCTCAAAATGAATAAGCAGTTATAAAAACAATATTGTTTAAAGAAACATTTTGTTAACAATGTCCTACAATTATGTACTGGTAAAGTAACCGTGCCGACATTAAGACAATCTATATTTATGAAAATAATTAAAAATGAGTAAAAAAAAAAATTGTAACTTTATATTGAGTTAATGTTAATAAAAATATAAATGAATTTACTGGTAACGTTATGGGCTAAGCTTTCCATTGCCGGCCGTCGAGTTGGGGGTTGATATTTTTTTTACAGAAAGGTTAAATTATTATAAGAACACACGTAAAGTCTCAACATGCGGAGACGCGTACTTTTTGAGAAAAAAAATGTTGAAAAAAAATATTTTTGCAATATTTATATCAATTCCTACCACAGATTATATAGAATTATCGCTATTGAACGTTTCGTTTCACCAACGGTTAAGTTGTCTTACGTTTGGTAACATTTTATTTTATATAAATTTACGTAAATAATAACATTTTGTACTAGTTTAAATAGTTTTCATGCACACATATATTTAACAGTTTATATATAAATTACAGCATTATTTTCAGTACGAAATAAAAAAAATTAAAATGTTAAGTGTTTACCGTTTTTTGTCGGCTTTTTTTTTTTTTTTTTTTTTTAATCTTTATTTATTTGCGGGATTTTTTCTGTGTAGAAAACGTCATCCCGATGAATGCATACAAAATAAACCTAAAAAACAAAAATATATTAGTCTACCCGCAACCTTATACCTATAATGATAATATTAAAAAGGGCCCTAGCTTCATCCGACAAAGGTGAAGCCAGAACGCTATTATAAAATCCTACACTAAAGTTCTTATCCCCAAAAGCTTGACGTCTTTGAACCCCAATACGGCCACACTCCGCCAGTATGTGGTAAGCATCTTCCACGACTCCACAAACAGAACAATTTGGCGAGTCAACCTTACGCATCATAAATCCAAAACTATTGAGCGGAATATGGCCGGATCGGAGCCTCAATGCCATCACCACTTCTTGTCTATTCATTCTACTCATGTGAAACCAGAGGCAACGAGGAAGAGAGGGTTGAATCGTTTTGTACCAAATGCCCTTTGTTAATGACCTTTCGTCAAAATATTCTGACCATGACTCAAAACATCTATTTCTTACTATGGGTAGAAGTTCTGTATGCCAAGGAGTACAACTATAAAGTTCTCCATCCGACCCGGCTTCGTTTGCTAAACGATCAACTACCTCATTACCCTCCAGCCCCACATGAGAAGGAATCCATTGCAGTACGATTGTTTTACCTTTGTTGACAATATCATAAATGGATCTTAAAATGGTATAAGACAGTGGAAGCCCTCTCAAAGTTGAAGTACCTACACTTAATCAGGTGTAGAAGAGCACTTTTCGAGTCAGTGTAAATGACAAACCGGTCACCGTTTACAGATTGTATATAGGCTAAAGCTTCTGATAATGCTATTAATTCTAAATGCATAATTGACACGTTTGATGAAATTTGGAATTTAAAGGACGCTCCTATTTGTGGGTCAAAGAAAGCGACGCCGCGACTGTTGTCACGTCTAGAACCGTCTGTATACAAGGAATAAAAACTAGGATACAAAGTATTTAGAGATGTACAACAAAGAGACCTTAGATTGTATACATTATAACAGTGCTTAGGTTTACAGAGTCCAAACCAGGCTGTACAATATGCGATAAGTCCATATTGCTGACCCAAGTGTCCATGGAGAACATGTCAAACTTACTGCTGCTATAAAGAGGTTCTTGATCTAAAATATCGTGTGACATGACTAGCAATGGTTTTTTCTTATTCCTCCAATAAATATTATTACAAAAACCAGATAACTGTTCTATTAAATCTATTATAAGATATTTGTTACACTTTGATTTTAAATAAAATTTACCAGCTAAATATCGGCGGCGAATAAAAAGTGGAGGTAATAACAATTCAGATTCCATCACATGGATCGGAGTGCTTTTAATGAACCCACCTATTAACCGTAGGCAAATGTTTTGTAATTTGTCTAGTTTGTTTAAGTGTGTATCGGCACTATTATCGAATAAAAAGCTACCAAACTCCATGCGACTTCGAATAAGAGCAATGTATAAACGTCTTAAGTGGTTGGGATGAACACCCCACCCAGGTCCGACTAAAACTCTAAAAATATTTATTAATTTAATTACTTTCTCGCAAACTTCATTAATATGCTTTTTCCATCGAAGACCCCTATCCAGCCACAGTCCTAAGTACTTCACGTTGTCTACCAATTCCAGCGATGTGTCATTTAACCGGACGTTAACAGCTGGCCTACGAAAACCTCTGCTAAATAAACAAATCTTACTTTTAGACGGGGAGATGTCCAAACCAGCGAGCGTTAGCATACTGTTGATTAGATCAACGGCAGACTGGATCTTGTGTTGGCCCTCGCTAGCAGACGAGCACTGTACATACAATGCAAAATCATCCGCGTACTGGGATATGTGAACAAGATTTTGCAAACGTTTACAAACATCCGATAATACTATATTAAATAGTAACGGAGATAACGGATCACCTTGCGCCAAACCACTACCCGAATATCGACTAATGAAGCTATTGTCGGATTTTATTTTAAGGATTCTTTTATGCAGGAAATTCCATAAGTAATTACAAATGCGTGACCCAGCTTGAAAGTTGTTCAAAACATTAATTAACACAGTAATATTTATATTATTATACGCACTATTTATATCCAGAAAGCAGCCCATAGTAGAATAACCCTTAGAAAAACCGGTTTGTATAACAATGATAAGGCAACTTAAACCATCTAAACATGACCGACCTCTGCGAAAGCCCACTGTGTTCACAGAAAATGTATCATTTTTTTCAAAATACCATTCTAATCGACGATATAAAATGTAGTGAAATATTTTGCAAATGCAGGATAGCAAGGAAATAGGTCGCAGAGAAGAAATGTCACTGGGGTCACGGCCTGGCTTCGGAATAGGAATAATACAAATATCGCGCCACTGAGAAGGAACAAAACTGTGAACCAAGAATTTATTGAATAAAGACAGCAAAACTTGTTTACCAACATCAGGTAAATTCTTGATCATAGAATACGATATATCATCGCACCCAGGAGATGTATCCTTAGTTTTAATACATTTATTGAACTCCTGAATAGAGATCTCACATTCTATTATAGGGTTTACTGTAGTTCATTATAGGTGTCGACGGTGAAACATAATCTGGTGTTAAAGAATTTAATAAATTTGCGACACTTTGGTGGTCCACAAATTTCCTAGGAGAACGGTACCCTTTCAACCATCTCATTTTGCGCCACATTTCACTGGACGATGTAGATTGATCAACTGAAGAACAGAACTCATGCCAGTTTCCCCCCTTAGCCTGGCGAATCATCCTCTGCGCTATATGTGTCCTATCTTTAAGTATGTCAAGATTTTGAGGGGTGGGATTTTGCCTAAAATTTGCTAATGCAAGCCTACGTTTAGCTACAACGTGTGAAAGTTTTGCAGTCCAATATGACTTCGGAGAAAAAACTGAAGAAGGGTTCTGGCTGAATTTAAATAGCGGTATAAATTTGTCAGCCGCGTCATTAATAATTTGCAAAAATAAATCATAAGCTTTCTGAAGATCACTTGGGAACTCATCACTTTTTTCGGAAAATAATGTTTCTAAGTATTTTGTATACGAGACCCAGTCTGCTTTACGAAAATTTCTTTTAATAATTGATGGAAGGTGTGACGTGCACAAGGTTGAAATTTTTATTATTAAATGATCGCTATTCAAGTTTTCATTTAAAATGCTCCAATTAAAGTGAAGCGCAATGTCTATAGAAACCAAAGAAATATCAGGGAAAGATTGTTGCAAGACGTTATTAACTAATCGAACTCGCGTATGTGTTCCATCGTTCAATGAAAAGTAGTTGTTGTTTATGAGTGAGTCATGAATAAGACTGCCTCTGAGGTTAGTTTTATAAGACCAGCTGACGTGATGTGCGTTAAAATCCCCTAAAACTAATGTTTTGGATGGCCATAACGATAACAAACTATCCCAATCCTGAAGGGTGGTAACGATATTGGATGGACAATAAACTGACACAATATATTCAAACGGATGACAATTAAACACTTGAACGCATACTACCTCAATACCGCTATTATTAATGTGCACGCGCCTCAGCTGTGATTTAATAGATTTGTGTACGATGATAGCTACACCGCCGTATGAGTCATCCCGGTCCGCGCGATAAACATCATAACAACTTACTTTTAAAGTACTTTCCGAGTCAAGCCACGTTTCACTTAGGGCAGCAATATGTACTTTTTCTTGACGTAGGATTTCACAAAATGACACCAACTTAGGCCTGATACTTTGGGCATTCCACTGTAAAATATTTAACTTAACCGATTTATTAGCCATCACAAAGAATAACGTATAAAATTACACAATGCGTTAATCCAAGGCCATTCTGTTAAATAACTTACCGACATTAACATAAACCATTCTAGGCACAATTGTATAACCGATCTTATTTTAGATCCTGCACTAGTGTGTTTGAGAAAGATAACCTCCTTAATTCTAGACAACAATTCTTTAAAAGGTGGGCACTGTTCCTTTTGAACCTCTCCCTCATCAGACGAGTGGTGAAAATCTTTAGAGTCTGCATCTGAATTCCAGAACATCCAATCATCCTCGGCGACGCGTTTTTTATTTTTCGTACTATGTATTTCAGGTTTTGGTGGATGGTTACTAAGATTAGTAGGGGTCTTCACTTTGTGGATGGTTGCCTTTGTCTGAACTTTTTCAGCGTATGTCGAATGGAGAGAGGATTCGGGATTTAAACTGCTATTGTTCATAACTGAGTGGGCACGATGTAAAGGAGGGAAAATGTCTCGATTCTCTGGAGCCACCGGAGCTTGAAAAGAGACGTCAATCTTAGGGGGAATTGAATCTTCAGGCGGGACATAACATTCAATAGCTTTCCTGTAGGTGCATCCAAATTCTGCCATAATTTCCCTAAGCTTCCTCTCCTTTTTATACGCTGGACAAATTTTACTCATAGAAATATGTTCCCCGTTACAGTTCACACAAGAAAATAACGTAGTCTCGCAATTCTCGTGTTGCCCGCCACACTTTGGACAAATTGTTTTGGTTGTGGGACACATTTTGCGTATATGACCTAGTTTCCAGCACTGGGAACACTGGGATACCTGGTGAATATATGGCAAAACTTTAATGCTTATATCACACACACGAATGGTTGGTGGAATGCGGTCTCCCTCAAAGCAAAGTCGTATTGTTTCACTAGGACACCAACCCCCTTTATCCCTGTTGCGACGGTTCATCCTCCTGAACGATAGAATCTTTGTGGGTGAGGGGCATGTAATATTTTGGAGGATCTCATCATCAGTAAGGTCAAGGTCAACATCCCTAATAAGACCATAACAAACAGACAGTTCCATGGCCTTTTGAAATTTCCATCCCTTTTCTAACAACTTCTCACACGTAAAAAGATTACTTACGGCCGATGCACACTCAAATTGGAGACGTATTTTAAATGGGCTCAAATATTTCACCTGGATAACCTTCGTAATATTGTTTTCTTTCAAAATACGCGCCATTGCAAATTGTTTTGGAAGACGTTCTTTCGAAGAAATATAAACTTCGTATATTTCTTCTTTAACTGATTTATTACTGTCGTGACGTAGCTTCTTTTTTCCTTTAACATTTATCCAACCTCCTTCTTCCTCTCCACTACCCTCTCGTTGTCTCTTCCCAGCCCTCAACAACTCCTCCTGTTTCTCACCATCATCATCTGTGGCATCCATTTCTGAAGACTCATTCAACAGACTTTGTATGTCATTCGAGAATACAGGCGCATCACGGCACGGTGATGCACTTACGTCATCAGCCATGAAGCGATCACATCGAACATTCGCAAATAATTTAAAAGGTATTAAAAACAGAAGCTCAGAGCACACCTGCTTAACGGATAAGCGTAAACAATTCCACGTAGGGGGATAGCGAGCGGTGCCGCGATAACTAATTAGACACGACCGGTCCGCACGTGTACCGATACGGGAATGTTTTTTGTCGGCTTGTGGAACGAAATGTAAAACTGACGCTATTTGTATTGTCACTGTCATCGTCAGTATTATTATTACTTTATAGGAGAAACTGATTGCAATCTGGACTTTAGGGCACCCCGACTCGGATAGGTTAGGTTAGAAGGGGATGGCGGGGTCGTGTGAGCGAGCGAAGCGAGCGAATAGACCCCGCCATCACCTTCGTGGTTATTTTTTTATAAACCACCCAGAAGTAGGAACCCCGCGAAGCGGGGCTCCGTCGACCAAGCCCACCCTCGACCATGCATAAAATATTTAAAGGGTTTGGCTAGTAATAATAAGCCGCAGCTGGGGCTTATTATTACTTTATAGGAGAAACTGATTGCAATCTGGACTTTAGGGCACCCCGACTCGGATAGGTTAGGTTAGAAGGGGATGGCGGGGTCGTGTGAGCGAGCGAATAGACCCCGCCATCCCCTTCGTGGTTATTTTTTTATAAACCACCCAGAAGTAGGAGCCCCGCGAAGCGGGGCTCCGTCGACCAAGCCCACCCTCGACCATGCATAAAAGGGTTTGGCTTGGCTGGCAGTTACGAAACGTGCCATTTATAATTTTTAACTTACTAAAACCGCTATTCACAACTGCCTCTTTAAATCAGTGCCATTTTTTTTTATGAAGGGGGATTCCCCCTTCTGTAGGGGGAGAACCCCCTTCCCCCCTACGGGGTCCCCCATGGTTTTTTACGCTTACTATTAATTTTAATTCATAAAATGGGAAAAATTTCCTCAGACTTAAAAATTAAAAAAACTCGAAAAGGGGGGCTCCGCAACTTTTCCCTTTAAGGGGGGGTAGTAAACACCCTCCCCCCACCGCCCTCCCCACCCTTAATTCGACGGACGTCAATGGAAAGTCGTACCCTTGTCATAAAAAAAATAAGTGACAATTTTTTTTTTTTACATTGGGTCTCAAAAGACTATGTGTCGTACGTACACCTTAGTTGCTGCCAACCATTAAAAGGAACGTTTCACAAACTAAAATAGACAACACACAGAAAACACCAACATTAAGAAAAAAAAAAAAAAAAAAAAATACCCACTAAGGGAAAATTAAAAGAATAGTGACCATAAAACCACGTTTTTGGGCGCCAATGTGACGTAGGGGTTACGCGGGGGATATAAAAGAAAACCCAACGTAACCGGTCAACATAAAAAATATATTATAGAAAAGGAGTGGGTAATTTACGGTCACTAATTCCCTTTCAAATCAAATCAAATCAAATGTCTTTATTGCATTCATGTGTGTACATATAGTTGTTATAATAGTGTTAGTTCCAACATGAAACCCGGTTAGGGCACGGCAACATAATAATAATTTAACACAATATTTTTTATATGATACAAATTTTAACATAGCTAATCATAATTTTAGCATAATAATGACGTTGAGATAATAATAATTGTAACATAATTATAATTTTAACATATAACTTCAATGTAATATTTTTTTTTCCAATTATAATAATAACGATTAACAATAATTTAATAATAATAATAATTTAATGTTATGATTTTAATTTTATTTTATTAATTATAATTTTGATTTCCAATTTTAAATGTACGTTTTAAATGTGATTTATGATCTAAAGTTTAAATTCCATCATGAAACCCGGTTAGGGCACGGCAACATATTAATAGTTTAACAATAATTTTCACATAATTATAATTTTACATAATAATAATTTTAACATAATAATAATTGCAACATAATAATCATTGTATCATAATAATAATTGTAACATATTAATAGCTTCAGTTATATAAATACATTTATTTTTTATAATAATAATGACAAATGATAATAATTTAATGACATGGTTTTAATTTCATTTTAATGATAATAATTTTGATTTTATTTATCAACCTCCCCTGGGAGTTGCACTGTACTCTCCTGGCTCAGCCTTGGGCACGACGATCACAGCGGTGTGCCACGCTGGAGACGCCAGGTGTGGTGACGGTCGGCAGGTAGTGAAGCCGGACCCGAAGTGAGCTCGACGCGGCCACGCGGGATAAATAGGGACCCGGGGGCGCGGAGCTTGCTGTCCGGCGGTGTGGACGAGCGGTGGTGCGGCACCCAACGTTGGGATGCAATTGATGTCCGCGGATTAATAAAAATCCAGTTGTTCAGCCGGAACTTTGGACCCTGGAATGCAACGTCCAGCGTGTCACAAGATGGCCGAAGGTCATCTCCGCTGATTGTGACACCAAAGCGTAAGCAAAGCGAGATGTACTAGTGCGCTAATGAAGGTGTGTGTGGTTGTCACAATCAGTACGGAGTTTACAATGAGCAATGGATGACTTGACTTAAACAAAGAAACAAGGCATGATTTGCAGATTCGAACCGCGTGGTAAATAGGTACCTACGTGTAACAAAATGCACTGAGCTAGGAGCAAATAGGTTGCATCTGCATTAGAAATAACGCGTAAGGCGTATTAAGCTGCAATAAGAAGAAGCTAAACGATTACATAGGTGCACGCCCTAACATAACCTATAAGGTAGGAACACGAAATGTAAAATATAGTTAGCTGTTCAACACTTACCCAATATGGGGTTATAAATTCACTGAGTTTAATATTTAAGACTATTATTAGTCAATTTAAACTGGCTGGCGAGTAAATTGGCGAAGAACATTTAATGGGTAACAGGTGTAACTCTGTCTATCTTTGCCGATGCCGGAATTCGAAAAAAGGACTGTCATGTCCTTCGTCGTGGCTTAAATACGGTAGTTGGCATAGATAACATTCCTCATTTCACACTTTCGGATACCACAATTAGGCGTGTGCGTTACCCCAGCAAAATAATGTCGAAAATAGTAATTTAAATGTTATAGGCAATTAGTTGTCCAGCTTCTGTAATTGTTGCGCACATTTTTAAATTTGTTGCACATATAGATTTTGAGTTATTCCACGAAAACATTTCCTGCTGGGGTAACGTTACCGCAGCCAGACATTTTCTTTTATAATGGGAATATTGAAATAAATATTAGCCATATAATTAGTAGTCTAGACGAGGTAAATGTTGCAACTTATTTTGTATTTGTTCTTCCTTCGACTGCGATGTTATTCAAGATTTTGCTGGAGTAACGTTTGTGGTTTTGCTGGATCTCTGAAACGGATAAGCAGATTCTTATCATCTTTTTTACATGACTTCTTAAGAATTAGTTTGAATTAGTTGGGTAATAAAAAAACAAAATGAATGCACCATTCAAAGGTTATTTAATTAAATATAAAAACGCTTCAATAGGTCCTAACACTTTGAATAAGAGCTCGAAAGACTTACTTTTAACGTTGTTTTGTAGCTTGTATCTGTCTTCAAATGTATGTGAAGTTTCATTAGTATCCTGTTAGTAAAAAACAAATTATGATGAAATTCAGTTCCCCACTTTGACGGTCATAATGCGCGCTTAGTTATTTGGCCTCCGATAACCCTGTATGTGAATATATAAACTAAATGATATATCAATAATTAGTAACTTAGTTCAGTTATATTCCTGTAAAAGTTCAGCGCAGTACATACAATAATTAACGAGATAATAAAATAAAAGCCATTAGGAAGCGCAACACCGTGATAACCCGACCATATTATGGTGGTTACAAAAAAGCGACGGCGCAGTACATTATGCTACCTTCTTAAATATGTAGGATAGGTTTACAAGTTTTGTACGGATGTGTATACAAGTGTTTTGAATTTGTGTTATTAAATTTTATTTACAGGTAAAATAATCATTTCAATAAAACTTTCAAAATATTGATAAAACTTTCAAAATATTGATAAAACTTTAAAACAATCACAGGTAGCAATACTGTTCTTATGGCATTTTCCATTACTTTTTAAATTTTACTTTACACTTTGTCTTTAGTAATACAAATCTTCACTTTTAAAATATAAATTAAGATTTAAAACCATCGCAGAAAATAACAGATATAGAATAAATGTTTTAAGTTCACATTATGCCTACTAATACTTACATATATCGTTTAAAAATCACAAAGTGATGGTAATATAATATAACGTCACAATGTAAGTAGTAAAGTGCTTACAGTAAGCCCCACTGTTTTATAGTCTAATTTCAAATATCACAATAGTTTTTCCTAGCTAAATACGGATAGTTGTATTCTAAAAATGACGTAAATTATTTCAAAATCACATCGAATATTGAACAGTGTACGCGTCTGTACCGAACTTGTAAGGTGTATTATACTAAACATTTTAGAAGGTAGCATAATGTACTGCGCGGTCGCTTTTTTGTAACCACCTTAATATAGTCGGGTTATCACGGTGTTGCGCTTCCTAATGGCTTTTATTTTATTATCTCGTTAATTATTGTATGTACTACGCTGAAATTTTACAGGAATATAACTGAACTAAGTAACTAATTATTGATATATCATTTAGTTTATATATTCACATACAGGGTTATCGGAGGCCAAATAACTAAGTGCGCATTATGACCGTCGAAGTGGGGAACTGAATTTCATCATAATTTGTTTATTACTAACAGGTTACTAATGAAACTTCACATACATTTGAAGACAGATACAAGCTACAAAACAACGTTTAAAGTAAGTCTTTAGAGCTCTTATTCAAAGTGTTAGGACCTATTTAAGTGTTTCTATATTTAATTAATTAACCTTTGAATGGTGCATTAATTTTGTTTTTTTATTACCCAACTAATTCAAACTAATTGTTAAGAAGTCATGTAAAAAAGATGATAAGAATCTGCTTATCCGTTTCAGAGATCCAGCAAAATCACAAACGTTACTCCAGCAAAATCTTGGATAACATCGCAGTCGAAGGAAGAATAAATTTTAATACAAAATAAGTTGCAACATTTACCTCGTCTAGACTACTAATTATATGGCTAATATTTATTTCAATATTCCCATTATAAAAGAAAATGTCTGGCTGCGGTAACGTTACCCCAGCAGGAAATGTTTTTGTGGAATAACTCAAAATCTATATGTGCAACAAATTTAAAAATGTGCGCAACAATTACAGAAGCTGGAGAACTAATTGCCTGTAACATTTAAATTACTATTTTCGACATTATTTTGCTGGGGTAACGCACACCAATTAGGCGGACTTCACTAGTAATATAGCTAATAGTAACTTTGGACGTCCCTAAATATTAATAATCTGTTAATGTGATTTGACATTTATTTGTTATGGTGAGGTTAATTGTTGATATTTGGTTGTGATTTTAATTGTTTTCAGGTAAAGTAACGATACAACGTTACATGCTGTTCGAGAACATCAGGCTGCAACTCGCTCCGTGGAAACCTCTTCAGATCGCGAAGCACGCCTGCGCACATACAGGTATTTGTAGGATCTACGCGGCCAAAATTATTTTAATGCTTAATTGGTATATAAATGACGTCAATAAATCAAAAACCTTTTTTTACATTAAAAACATATATTTAACATACATAAAAATTACATAAATATGGTACAAAGAAAAATCACATTATAAAATTAAGTATTTCGACTTTCTTCGTCGCTCTCTGACGAATTTTCTGATATATTGGATTCCGCAGATACAAACATGGCCAAAGTTTCGGGTAAAAATGTTCCTGCTTTCCTTTTTTTTATAGTTCGCATGCTACTGAGCAGAGGATCTGAAGTATGTAGAAGGCGATTAAAAATATCTTGATTACAACTTTCCCTGGAAAATTTCCTTGCAAAGTCTTGGCGGTAACATCTAAGTGTTTATTGCGAGCCTCAGCTGCTTCCTCAGACAGTTGTCCGATTGGTAACAATGCCTTTTCGATTATGATTGCGCCATGGACTAAAATCTTGTGCATTGTTGGCGTCATAGGATGCCAATCATATAGGTTCACATAATGACGAGCAGTTTCTAAAGCATATTTTTCATATTTCACAGAATCAACTTGGAACCCGCTCGAAATTGCTTCTAGTATGACTTTCAGTCTGTAAATTAGCTCATAATTGATGCCAGTTATTTCTGAGGCTAATTTTGGGTTCTCGAAGAACCTTCTGCTTGTATTTCCATCATTTGTATTTCCAAAATTTGATTTAGAAAAATTCTTATCCTGGCGTGTAACACCGATATGCCAAATTCAATGGCTTGAAAATTTAGTTTTCTTTTATAGTCCAATTTATTAAAATCTTTGGATGTTGCTCCACAAATGTAACATCTACTTGTGGACTTTGTACCGGTCGCCGCATTGCAGACCTTTCCATCCACCATGGTCATAATAAAAGTGTGCTTAATAAAGAACTTTTTCCCATCTATGTCAACCTGTGTTGGAACTAAAGCGCTAATAGCGCTTTCAACATGTTTTATTTCCTCTTCAGTGACATCAGTTGCTTCTTTTATAAAACGGAATCTTATAGGACGACAAAATCGCGGCGAAGATGGCGTTGGATTATTCCATACAACTTTTTTATTGTTATTTCCACAAACTAATTGAACAGGCACAAAGCAGCTTTGAAATAAGTTCGAATCAGAATCAGTATCATTTTCCTGTTTTTGTTTAAACTGTGATTGTTGTGAACCATCGCAGCCCCATTTACAAATTAAGGTTAAGCTTTCACGCTCTTGCTCTTTTAATTTTACCAATACCTCTTCAAGGTACTCTGATAAACGCCTAACAGTAATATCCATTAGAGGCTGTAACTGAGCTTCGGCAATGGTACTCGTTATCTTACACGATTCTTTATCAGGGTAACATTGCTTCTTGGCTTTTTGTAAGACACTATAGCAAGGAAAAAACTTCTTATTGGTCTTTCTTATTATTTCATATTGTCTTTGTGTCAAATCTGCATCTACGAACATTTGTAAAGCTTGCATTGGTGTTAAGGAAGATTGCCCTTTACTAGATTTTGTATGATAAAATGATTTTTTATATTTAGCTGCTCGTGTCGGAGAACTTGTGATATCTTTGAGGACATTTGACGCATCCTTTTTTCCAGTTTTACCTAGTTCCACTCTTGCAGCGTGTAATATGATTTCCTTTTTAAAATTAGAACGAAGTTCTTCACTCTTTCGCCTTTTGCTCCTCTCACTTGCGTCTTCAAATGACTTCGATGGTCTTCCTGGTCGCTTTTGTGAAGTTTTTGCAACAGGTATTTCAAAAGTACCTTCTAGCCAAGAACGGTTGTATTTCATGAATTTGTCTTTTTTATAATGAGCTTTGGACCACCTTTTTTTTAATTCTGATTTAAAATGGGCAAAACTTTGTTTCAAATAATTAATTTGGTCTGTATTGTAATCTTCACATGACAGAACTTGATCCTTTAAGTATTTTAATTTGGCATCTAAATTGGGCAAGTTTTCTTTATCCATGCAGTTGAACAAGTATTGTCGGGTCACAATTCTTGCTCCTGATGCACCTCCTGAAAATAAAACAAAGATAAACTTTGTTTAAAATCAATAATACATATTTCCCATTTTATACGAAATTGCACTTAATAACTTTAAGTTCCAAAAACTGTATTTACGTTTCCGGAAGTAAATTTGGTAGTAGTTTTAAGATAAAGGATCAAATAATAACGTGCATAAAAAACCAAAGCCCGATCTTTCCCGATACATAAACAAAAACACTTGTAAAGAAAAAAGTATGAAGAAAACCATGTAATTAAAATTAGTTTATTTATGATACAAAAAAAAGGTAGTTTGATAATTGCTTATTACTTTGTTATTGTAGTTAGTTTCTTACCTTGTCTATCAGAATCCATCACTTTAAATTCGTAAGAACAACTCAAAAACTTAAAAAACCACTTTAGAATAATCTAATGTTCAGAAAAATGCCGAGAACAGACACATGCACTTGGTGAAACGGTCAAATTCCGACTGACACCACGGGGTGGGGTTGCGCAGTAGCAGGTAGATAAAGTACGGGTATTGTGTCCGAGTTCGTTATCTATTCGTGGAACCCGATTTTACAAATTTTATTATTACTTTGTTTTTGGGACTTATGGCCGCGTAGATCATGCAAATACCTGTATGTGCTGCGTTCTCAGCGTATTTACGCATCTACATCCAGGTCTCTAGAGACCAGTGAAGAATTTGATGCGCGACTGATCGCTGATCGTGAACGTCATGCATTGTCTCGCGAGTCGGAGACGTTCACGGAAAGAGAATCACGCTTGAGTTCTCAGCGTATTCGCACATCTCCTAACAAGTCTTTTGAAACGAGTGATGAACGTGATGCACATTGTCCCAAACACGCACACAACAAAATATTTATAATCAGTTAGAAAGTGAGAGAAAAAGAATTGCTGGAGTACGGCATGAAGAGACAGAAGAAGAGCGCAACGACCGTTTAAATTCTGATCGACTTCGACATTCTCTGAACAGAATGTCAATATCATCTGAAGAGTCGGATGTGTCTCAAGATATAGCCGTAGGGCATGGCGACCATCCTTGGGTTGATAAGGAACGGAGTGCATTTACGTATACTACTATGATTGACTACGCCACATATTCCGCCATCGGAGGTATGATTCAAAATTGTACTTTTTGAACGTCTCGAATCGTCTCACGCATCCCGTTGGTTTCCCGTCCCCGGGTTCTTAGAATTCGACATCAGACGTTTCAGATCTTCGATTTTGCCGACCCCGTTGTCGCTGGCATAAGCAACAGGATCCGCGTACGAAGTCGCGGGCAGAAGCTAGTATATATTAAAAAACTTACAATAGCCGCTAAAATTTGCCATTTCAAAACAAACTACGTATCACAGTTTAATAATAAGACATAATGTTTGTTACACGTTCTTCTCATCATGACGAACACTTTTTGTTTTGAACCATACCTGGAAACCTTCTGGTTTCGGAGATATTGAAGGTCAAATTTCCAACTATTATTTTAACTTTTAAATGTTATAACTTGAAATACCCCAGACCCAAGAGCGTCGCCAGCTGGTAGGTGGCTGTGGGGGGGGGGGGGGGCGTAAGTTGATGTTTATACACGGAGGATTGGAAAAGCATGAAATACAGTCAATTTAAAGGCACATGAAGCTTTTGGTATCTCTAGAGGGGGAGGGGCGGGGGGGCTACTGCTCCTTCCTGCCTGCTCCCCTTGGCGACGACGCCCTTGCCACGACCCCTGTACTGTTTGCATGCATCTGTGAGCACGATGCTTTGTGTGCCATAAGATTGTCATAATAGAATGCGACAGTCACCGCAAGGTCGCGCGAATTTCAGTCGAACGACCGCGTGATCAAATATATTGATATTATTGATGACGAATAGGTGTCCTAATTTAATTCGTGCGATAATTGCGTCGTGATGATCGTGTGTTGCGTTCTATTAGGACACCACTTTACGTTATCGCGAGACAACGCGATGGACGCGAAAAAAGTTTTTTTTTTCCACTTTTCAGTGCCTCATTATCACCCAAATTCATTAAGAAACGGCAACACTGTTGAAACAGAGATTGGAAGTCCTCCAAAGATGGAAATAACGAAAATGTCTTCTCGGTTTTTGTTGTTTTTTTCAAAAAGAGCTGAATAAATTACTGTTTGTTGTATATGTCGGCGTCGTATTGTAAACAACACGTGCATCGGGCCACCCGGTAGCACGCTACGCCATTCGAGGTGTGGCTGAGTGTGCGCTACGGCGTAGCGCGCTACGTCGTTCTCCCACCTCCTCGCTGTGGGGCGGAGTTAGCGCGCGCTACGTCGTAGCGTGCTACGTCGTTACCCCCCTTCTAAAACTAGCGTATAAAAGGGGCCGCACAGCGGCAAAAGGACACGTTCTGAAGCCCAACAACGCGGAGCGGCCACCACCTCCTCCGGGCGGAGGAAAGACAGACGCGGCGGGAGGGGAAACAGGCGCCGCCGCAACCAAAATAAAAACAAAAATGAACTTGAAAATAAAATAACACTAAAACACAATGAAGAAACGCAGCCAACCACCAACGGAGACCTCCCGCCAGGCCCCGCCCACCCGGCGAATCAGACGCGCCGGAGGGCGGAGCCTATTTCATCTCAAAACGCATTGGCCGCCTTCCCTCACCCGACGACCAGTGAGAGCGCGCGCGCGCCGCACGTGCCGGCCACGCGCACACCTGTGGCACCTGAGAATGCGACAGGTGTCGCAGATAAGAAAACAAATAAGAATTTACAAAAAAAGACAAAAGAAGTCATTAGCGCCGCGCACGCGCCGAGCGCGCGCGCACCTGCCACCGCACCTGAGAATGTGTCGACAGGTGGCAGAGATAAGAAAATTTATTATAGAAACTTCAACGTACATTGCGCCGCCGGAGATAGAAGTGAGACGGCGCAATGTAATTATAGGTCGTCGGGCGTGCCCGGGGAGGTTAACACCAATGTCCCCGGGACCCACAATGACACAATTGAGGTCGCGCTTCGGGTCCTGCAGGACATCCTGTTGGCAATAAGCACAGAACGGGACCCGATGCAAGCTATCCTCAGCGGCATGACGCAGTTACTAATGCACCGAAATGCATAAGCCGCTGAGGATAATAAACTGGAATGCTCGCGGCCTCACTGGGAAGGCCGCCCTCCTCCGCCCGCTACTGCAGGAACAAGACATAGACGTGGCGCTCATAAACGAGACTTGGCTGGGACCTGCAGACCAAATCCGATTCCCGGGATACCTCGTCTACAGGATGGATGGGCAACTGGCCACAAACGGCCGATACTACCGCGGTCTGGCAGTACTGGTGAGGCGTAGAGTCGTACACCAGGAGCTGCCACGCCTTCAACTCAACAGCATGTACGCGCTGGGTGTTCAGGCGCACGTCGCCGGCGACCACCTGTGCGTGTACGCTGCGTACAAACCACCTGGCACCGTACTCGACACAGCGGACATCCACGCGATTCTCCAAGCGTCGCCACACCCTACTATCATCGCCGGCGACCTTAATTGCAAACACCCAGCCTGGAACTCAGGTACCACGAACGTGGCAGGTAGACGACTCTTCGCCGACGCTGAGGCCAGAGGATACGACGTGTCCGGCCCCGAGGCGCCCACCCACTACCCCGACTGTAACACACTCACACCCGACGTACTGGACATCGTCGTACACAGCGGCCTAACATGCCAGATCGCGCAGGACGTACTGGACGATGAACTACGGTCTGACCACCAGCCCGTACTAGTCGTCCTCCAGCAGGAGCTAACACGCGTTGCCCATCCAGCGCCACGTCGCCACACGGACTGGACAGCCTTCGCGGCAGAACTGGAGACCACCACCCCCACTCGGCCTGTCACCAACGTCACGGACGTGAATGAGCTGGCGGACGAGCTCACCGCTTGCATGCAACGCGCCTTGGAAGCGGCGACATGCACTACCCCCGCGTCACAGGGGCGTTTTTCTACCCTCCCCGCACACATCGCAACAATGATCGCCGACAAGAGGCGCCTTCGCAAGCGGTGGCAACAAACAAGATGCCCTACACTCAAGACCCAGCTCAACCATCTCACGGACAAGGTGAAGGCCGAGCTACTGGCGCACTCCACCGAGAGGTGGGAGGACTACATACACTCTGCGGACAGCGACTGGACGTCGGTACACCGCCTATGCCGACGCTTCAAGAATACCCCACCTCCGGTGCGCCCGCTACTCAACAGCGACGGGGCGCTACGTTATACAGCGGCAGACCGGGCCGAGATCTTCGCGTCCCACCTGGAGCGTCAGTTCACCCCGAACCCGACCACAGCCCAGGAACACGTCACAGCAGTCGAGCAACACCTTGGAGAGTACTTCAACACGCCGGTAGCCTCCGATGAAGAACCTATATTTTTCTCCCCGGGCCAAGTACTCAGGGCCATAAAGCGCACGAAGCCTAGGAAGGCGCCCGGTGCGGACGGCATCACGAACACCGCACTCCGACACCTGCCACCCAGAACGGTGGCGGCACTAGCACGCCTTTTTACGGGTATAGTCCGCACCGGCACCTTCCCCACACAATGGAAGGAAGGGAAGGTGATTATGCTGCCCAAGCCCGGGAAGGACATACTGAAACCTGAGAGCTACCGGCCGATCACTCTCCTGCCCACAACCTCCAAGGTGTTCGAAGCGCTCCTGCTGCGACACCTCTCACCGCACCTCACACCAAGACCGGAACAATTCGGGTTTCGGAGTGAGCATAGCACGACGCTCCAGCTGTCGAGGGTACTTCACCTGCTGACGGCGGCCGTGAACAAGAGAGAATACGCCGCCGTCGTACTCCTCGACATGGAAAAGGCCTTCGACAGGGTATGGCACTCCGGTCTGCTATACAAGCTCACCCTCACCTCAGCGCCCCGCCGCTTGATACAGGTGGTCTCCTCCTTTCTCCAGGACAGGACATTCAAGGTTTCGGTGGAGAACCAACTCTCCAGCGCGCGCCCTATCGCCGCCGGAGTACCCCAGGGAAGCTGCGTCTCGCCTGTGTTGTACTCTGTTTACACCGACGACATTCCCGCCACGCACACCTCCACGCTCGCGCTGTACGCGGATGACGCCGCGTACATTACTACATCCCTCTCGGCCGACCACGCGGCCATCAAGATGCAGCGCGTGCTCGACGATCTTCCCGACTGGCTAAGTAAGTGGAGACTGTCGGTGAACGTGGGTAAGACACAGGCGATGATTGTGACGGCCCGCGGCCGCCTTCACCCACCGAACCTTGCGCTCATGGGGACCGACATCACGTGGAAGAGGTCGGCCAAATACCTTGGCGTCACGCTGGATAGTCGGCTCTCCATGAGCCAGCACGTCAGCGAAACCGTCGCGCGGGTCAAGACGACCCGCCATCTGCTCCGGCCGGTGCTCTCGTCGCGCCTTCCGCTACGAGTCAAGCTGGGGGTGTACAAGGCGTACATCCGTCCCCAGCTCACCTACGCCGCCCCGGCCTGGCTCGCCCTCACGGCCGAGACACACAGGAAGAAGCTCCAGACGCAGCAAAACACCGTGCTGCGTCAAATCGTAAAGGCTCCTCGGTTCGTGAGGAATGACGTCATCAGTAGAGACTTGCGTGTCGAGAGCATCGAGGAATTCTGTACCAGCATGGGCAAGAGGATGTTCGCGCGTGCCGACGTCTCCGAGCTGCCACACATCCAAAACATAGCGCCATGGCACGCGCGGCCGCCCGACTACAAACGGTTCCCGCGCGACCTAGTCGCTGACGTGCCACCATCAACATCACCACCGGACTTGACGCCTGAGTAAAGCCGCTCACACCTACACGCGGCCTACTCACACACACAGACTCCACACGCACCACTCACGACACCCCGCACCTCCGGCGGGCCAAGGTAATCTGGGCGTCGAGAGTTGCGGATCACTCACTCACTACTACCCATTCGCACAAACACACAGACATACCCATCGAGCGACGCACACACACCCTTCAAATCGCTCGCCACACACAACATCGTCCCGCGCCGTGCAGCGCTATCGGCTCGCTCTGATTACGTTGTACGGCGCGCGGTCAGCATTTACCGCGGGTAAGCGCCAACCAAAGCCGGCGCCCTCGTTGCTTGATCGACCTTCGCTAGGCCTTCCCTAGGTAACTAGGGATCTCACCCGGCGGGGGTCTGGTCGCACGGGCGCCGTGAAACACTTAGGGCGCTCCCGCGGTCACATACCACAAACACTAAACAGCGCAAGGGAATGTGTCCCACGCGCCTAGGTGTTAAAATGATCCCCCCCCCCGCTTCCCCCGGGGGGTGGGAAACCAAACGCCCGGCTCCTACTTTTAGGGGCCGCGAACCCGACACCTCGGACAAGGGGCTACAACCCCGACACCGACTCCTCGTGCCCCCCATATAGGAGGCGCAGAGATGGCTACACACGGCAAAAGGACACGTTCTTCTAACGAGGCCTCCATGCCCCCTCTCATTCGTTCCGACAGTAGCGTCGCCTTCGACAACGATGAAAAGGCTGGATGTCTAGCCGACAGCCTAGAGTCTCAATGCACCCCCAGCTCTCAACCAGTAGACGAAGCTCACCTTTCTGAGGTCGACGCCGAAGTCGAACGTAGAGCCTCTCTCCCACCCGTTGAAGACCCTGATTATCCTCTGCCTCCTGTCACTCCCGACGAAGTGCACGATATTATCAAGAGGCTCAAACCCCGGAAAGCCCCCGGCTCTGACGGTATCACCAATAAGGTGTTCAAACTCCTCCCCGCCCATCTCATAATGCTAATGACCGCCATCTTCAATGGCGCTCTAAGCAACAACATTTTTCCTCAGGCATGGAAAGAGGCCACCGTTATCGGCATTCCGAAACCAGGCAAACCCAAGTCTGATCCCACCAGTTACCGTCCCATTAGTCTACTCAATGTTCTAGGCAAAATCTACGAGAGGCTTATTTATAAGCGACTCAAAGACTTTGCCGAAGCAAAGAGTCTCATTCCCGACGAGCAGTTTGGCTTTCGAACCGAACACAGCTGCGTCCAACAAGTCCACCGCATCGTCGAGCACATAAGCGCTGGTTTTCAGCGTGGCTTGATGACGGGTGCACTCTTCTTTGACATAGCGAAAGCATTCGACAAAGTCTGGCACAACGGCTTACTATACAAGCTTTACCAACTCGGAGTGCCAGATCGTCTCGTGCTCATCTTGCGTGACTTTTTGTCGAATCGCACCTTTCGCTATCGCATCGAGGGTGCGCTCTCTTCACCCCACCCGATACGCGCTGGCGTCCCTCAGGGCTCCGTAGTATCCCCCCTCATTTTCACGCTGTTCACCAGCGACATCCCCAAAGATAAAAAGGCTCAGTTGGCTTTATTCGCTGACGACACGGCCATCTATTACTCGGGTCGTAACCCAGACTGCATAGCTCGTACCCTCCAATCCGCAGCAAAAGCCTTAGGCGCTTATTTCCGGAAATGGAGAATCGAGGTAAACCCCATCAAGAGTCAGGCAGTACTCTTTTCCAAACCGCGTTCGTCCCCCTCTCTGCCCAGTCCGATAACCATGTTCGGTAAGCCTATCCCTAACATAGATAACATAGATAACATAGACGGTGCGTTCGCGCGCCGCTTTCGCTCTCGGTAGGCTCTACTTCATGTTGAATGCACGCAGCAAATTGTCACTCAAGTGCAAATTGCGCATTTACACGGCGTGCATTCGTCCCATCATGACGTACGCCTGTGCTGTATTCGCACACGCGAAACCATACCGTCTCCATAGGATGCAGACCCTCCAAAACCGTTTCTTGCGAAGAATCACAGGAGCCCCTTTTTACCTTCGCAACGAGAACCTCCATCTCGATCTAAAAATACCTACCATCCAGCAGTTCATGAAACGCTCCGCCAAGCGCTTCTTCGACACTGCTGAGAAGCACTCTAACCCGTTAATCGTATCGGCCGCCCGGTACACTCCCTCCCATATTAGTAAGACTCGACGACCGAGACATACTCTGACCGACCCTGACGATGCTATTACTCTCCTCCAGGAGAGCAATAAGGCCACCAGTACAGTTAAGAAACACAGACACAGACCGCCGTCATTCCGTCCTCGCCGCCGAGGCCCGCCGCGACGACCCCGTATGTCCCCTCCCCGACCCTTGCTCGTGCCAGCCCGCGCCGCTGAGCCTGTAGTTTTAAATTCGTCCCTAAATAATGGAAATCCGATCCAGCCTGTCCCTTTGCTGTCCTCTCCCAGCGACGCCCTAAGCCGAGGCTCGTACCCCACAGGGGGTGCCCTTAGCGTGTAGTCGCTTAGTTTGTAAGCTTTTTTGCCCTGGCTGGAGGCCCTAAAAATAATAATTTTTAAGGCACCACAGGAAAGTCCGGTTAAGCAGCCGACAACCTCCTAGGTTGACCTGCGAGATGCCAATCCGAAAAAAAAAAAAAAAAAAAAGCAAAAGGACATTCTGTCTTCAGGCGTGGCCCGGTACACAGGTTGTATTGCTCTTAATTATTGTTACTCTGCTTCTCTGTACATTACCTCTCCTTTTCTGAACTAAGGTGTTACTGTATTATTGGAACTAATGTGTTACTGTATTATTGGAACTAATGTGTTACTGTTTTATTGGATGTCATTGCTATTATTATAAGGTGTCATGTTAATTATCTCTTAAAACATGAAGAACTGATTGACCGTAATTTCCTGTCGAATTAATTAAATAAGCTCTGTAAATAATAAATTCTAATTTCGTTAAAGAACCTCTTTTATTTTCAATATGTCTGATCCTGTGCCTTCATCAGAAGTTGGATCAGACCCACTCCCACCTTTATCTGGGGGCTTCCGGCAATTTAATACAGGAACAAATGTAATTTTTTTCGGCTAGTACGGAATCAACATTAAAAAAAAAAAAAAATTGCAGATAGTATGACACCTCGCCACATGACACCCAGTTGACAGTCGATGCTGGTTCCTTTCGATCCTGATGCACCTGAAGCTAGCATTTTTAACTGGTGTGCGTTAAGCTCGCTAAGGGCCGCGCCGCCATATGTCTTACCAAAATCAATCCAGATAATGTTTCATGAGTTGCTATTAAGGAAATGCTGGTTCTTGATGCAAATTTACCGGAAAGTGTAGTGACCGGTTTTTCCATATATGTCCTGTCACAGTGCGATGACAGAATTCGCCGCAAACTCAATTCTGTGGTTATAAGTGATAAGCATCAACTCTTTCTCACGCTGCGCAGCTTCTCATTAAACAAATGAAATGAAGAAGTGGGCACTTCCGAACCAGACACGAAAAAGCCCCGTCTGTCAACACCATTTCGGGGAAGCTGCCATTTCTGTAGGAAGATTGGTCATCGAAGGCAAGAATGTCTTCTTAAACAGCATATTACTTCAAAGGTTACACCTGTTTCAGCAAAAACTCCACAACCGAACCCTGGGGTGACCTGCAAGCGCTGGAGAAATAAGATCCTACACCGAGCACCACCAGCAACCAAGTGAACCTGTGTTCCAGAGCAGTGCGTGGTGTTCTCGAAATAAGGGGTAAGCAATTTGCTTTTTATTTGAATCAGGGTCTGAGTGTAGTCTTCCCCTTATCTGTACAGAAGTCTCCATTGTTTAACTATTGTCTGCTAATTAGTCAGTTGAGCTCTTATAGGAAAGTAACTTTTCACAAGTACTTTAGAGGGGGGTTGGCTCTAATAATGTTAATTGCTCTCTCCAAGTAATATGTCCAACCATGGTACAAAACTGTCTTCTCGATGTTACATACCATGTATTGCCTGATCAATGTCTCAATGAAAGCATATTATTAGGTCGCGATATTTTAGAGCAAGGGATGTCCGTTGTGATTACTAACGATGCCTCCTTTTCCAAAAATACAATTTCAAATCTTAGCTCTAAATTAGAAATGCCTCTTGATATTAACTTGATTGACACAGATCTTACTGGTAAAGAAAAGGAACTTTTGATTGAAATAATATCTAAATATTCCCCATATTTTATACAAGACCTCCCTACTACGCGTATTACGACCGGTGAGCTAAAAGTCGATCTCATAGATCCAAATAAAACTGTACATAGGCAACCTTACAGGCTATCACCCACCGAGTAAGCAATCGTTAATGACAAGATTCAAAAGCTACTAGACGCTAACATAATTCGAGAAAGTGCTTCGCCTTTTGCAAGTCCTATATTATTGATAAAAAGGAAAGACGGTAGCGATCGTATGTGTGTTGATTACTGGGAACTTAATAGCAATACTCGACCAGACTGCTATCCTTTACCACTTATTAGTGATCAAATTGATAAGTTACATGGGGCCTATTTCTTCTCTAGTTTGGATATGGCCTTTGAATTCCACCAAATTTGCGTCCATAAAGAGTCTATAGAGAAAACTGCCTTTGTGTCGCCTTCTGGTCAGTTTGAGTACTTAACTAGTTTGGTTTAAGAAATGCTCCACTAGTTTTTCAAAGGGCTATAAATACTGCACTTAAACCTCTAAATGACGATACGATTCTAGTCTACATGAATGACGTACTTTCTGCATCAGAAACCGTTCAAAAAGGGTTGTTTCGTTTAAATAGATTGCTAGATATTTTGTCTAAAGCTGGATTTTCTTTGAACTTAAAAAAAAATGTTCATTTATGAAGACAGAAATTGAATATCTGGGTTCCGTAATATCTTCTGGAGAAATTAGACGAAATCTCTGAAAGATTGAAATATCAGACATTATTTCCAAATCCCGTTCAAATGACTTACCGGCTGAAACATCACACACGTACGATATTAGGCAGGGCATACTTTAACGTAAAATCGAACGTAATAAAACCACTAAATGGTTACCAATATAGCCACACTCTTTAACCTGGTCAATGATTAATTATGTACACAGAAAAAAAAAAACGCTCGATTAATTATACGATCATTAGTTAAAAATTTGTAGATTCGTGCGTCATTTGTAAGGCTTCCAAAAGTTCGTCGGGTGCCCAGCAGGTCCGTCTAAATCCAATCCCTAAATTGGCCATTCCATGGCATACAATTCAATTAGATTTAACTGGAAAACTCAGCGGAAAAAGAGAACGTAAGGAGTATTGTTCCGTGATTATTGATGGTTTTACAAAATTCGTCTTGTTTAATGCCATTAAATTACTTAAAAATGCAGTGAACTTGTTTGGCGCTCCTAAAACAATAATTGCAGACCGTGGTAGGTCATACGACAATGCTGAATTTAAACATTTATGTAAAGATAATCGTATTGGTTTACATTTAATAGCCACTGGTTCCAACAGGGCCAATGGTCAGGTCGAGTGTGTCATGAGGACCTTATAAAGTTGCTCACTATAGCTGAAATAGATTCGGATAGCTTATAGCAAGATCATGTAGGCGACATTCAATTAGTACTCAATAGTACTCGTTGTAGATTAACAGGGTTCACGCCCTTAGAATTAATGTTTGGTATTAAAGGTAGTTAATTAGGGATATCAAGAGTATCTACTAGTCATCCTGATGAAGATAGATTAAACCTCGAAGCCATTTGGTCCAATACTTCTACTAGTATAAAAGGCTGGCCCGATATGACACAGATCGATTTAACAAGGGTAAAGCTAAAGTAAAACCTTTCTCAGTAGGTGACTTCATCTTTGTTAAATGCGAAGAAAGACACCAAACGATACTAGACCGTAAATACAAAGGCCCCTTTAGAGTAACCACTATTTTGGAAAATGATAGGTACGAATTAAAACACATTAATGGAAACAATAGAGTCTACAAATATTCT
This sequence comes from Charanyca ferruginea, assembly GCA_947361185.1. Lineage (NCBI taxonomy): Eukaryota > Metazoa > Arthropoda > Insecta > Lepidoptera > Noctuidae > Charanyca > Charanyca ferruginea. The sequence continues at coordinate 42,903,318 of OX376056.1, forward strand.
CACGAAAACTTAAGAGAAGTACCCCGTGGTCAGTCATTTTTTTCCGAAATTGCAGAAAATTATGATGAGGATGACGTGTCGGCGAATGATAACGACACAAAAGTTCTTGCCTATGAGACTAGGCAACAGATTAACAATGAAACTATGTCTACCAATAGTGATATCATGTCTGTCAATGGCGATACCATGTCTGCTAAAAGTGACACTATCTACCAGTTCTCACAATAATTGTAAAAATCCTGGTTTACGTGCTCTTTCAGTAGAATCTATTGGCCCTGAAACAATTAACATTGTAACAGAAGCACTTGTACATGAACAAAAGAATTGAGCTATTTGTTAATCAAGCTAAAGGAACGATACTCGTTCGGACTAGCTAAGTCCGGTCCAGTTTAACTGAAGGGACACATCTGAAGGGCAAAAAAAAAAAAATAATAATAAAAAAAAAAAAAAAAAGAATGCCGGACCAGATCTTGTAGGGTCAGAAGTTGACCGGACCAAGAAACAAGCCTTGTAGAGTCATAGCTGACTGGGCCAAGTGTTAAAATATCTGAAGGGTCTATGTAGACCGGATCAGAAACAATAGCAGGATGACCGAACGATACTTAATCAGTTTTTCGTGTTTTAGATGTAACATTGTAAGCTGAGCGTGCGAGGACGCCCGCACGTCAGCATGGCCGTGTCGGCGTCGTATTGTAAACAACACGTGCATCGGGCCACCCGGTAGCACGCTACGCCATTCGAGGTGTGGCTGAGTGTGCGCTACGGCGTAGCGCGCTACGTCGTTCTCCCACCTCCTCGCTGTGGGGCGGAGTTAGCGCGCGCTACGTCGTTACCCCCCTTCTAAAACTAGCGTATAAAAGGGGCCGCACAGCGGCAAAAGGACATTGGCCAAGCGCCAAGTTCCATGACGATCTAGACATATGGCT